>JAXQQM020089417.1:0-35235 GCA_034641835.2 Pinus albicaulis
ATAATTCATTGATCATTTTATCAATGCTTGAAAAGGGAACGTAGAGCCGGGAAAGAATGGCACACGAAAGCAGAGCTAGGGTTTTCAGGAATGGACTCTCTAATATCGCGGTGGTGATCTCTCATAGTCGCACACCCAACGGGAAGGCTAGACATGCTATCAAGGTTTTCTGTCCATAGCACGGATGACATCCACACACTGCGCTAGCACAGGTTGCTCGAGTTGTGCGGAACATGGGACATTCGAATTTCTCTGGTGCAGACCCTAGTCTCCCTATCACTCCCTTCGACCATATGCCTTGGAAAGATCCGGCCAACCTGGCTTTAGCGCAAACCTATTTTCCTAGCATAGGGACATGCACTCTTGGAAGGCATGAAATAAAACAAACGCAGGGTCCATCAATGAAAGCCCAAGAATGGCTTTTGACAATGGCTAAAAAGTGCGGAGGATTCCATAATCCCTCTCTGGGTTCGATGCTTGCACAGGGGCACAGTGGCTGCAAACCTCATAATACATCGCACCTCAAGCCTACTAGAGAAGCCCTCCCTTTTGCGGCTATTGACCCCTATCGCACTTCAGAACTTGGCTCCCACCACACTCCAATATTGTATACTATACCCACGCCCATAGGAGCCAACACAAGTGCCACAGAAAATGAGAAACATGTAAGCTCTACTCGTTTTCAAATTTTCATAAAACCCCTTGTGGGGAACAGTTTTTTAATTTGGGTACAAGGTAAAAAATATGAAGCAAAATATCAGTAAATCTTCAAGATACCCTTGTCATATGCAATCATTAATCTGTGGTGGGAGGTCCTTACAAGACTCCTACACAATCTTGGAATACCCCATTTGTCGTGGCTCTACCATATATCTCAACCTGAGACTGAGAGGGGGCACAACAAAATAGAACATAGTTCATGGACCCACAAGGGGAGCTAGCACCTCCAAATTTGACAACCAAAAAGGTCCCTCTTCTAGGAACATTTTGCAAGGGAAAAACAATGCGGCAACACCATTCGAACCAGCTGAGAATACCTCCAAACCTTATATTGTGGAGCAACTAAACCGTGTGCCAGAACTAAACATAGACATTCCAGATATCGATGAACAACGCACCACAATTGAATCACAAGCAATAATATGCAGATTTAATTGCTTTTGGCCAAAACCAATGGAGCTCTTTCATTGGATCTTTACCAACTGGACCATGGAATGTGAATTTCATTTCTGTTCTAAAGGGTTTTTTATAGTAAAGTTACCATTCTTGGAAGCCAGAGACATCATACTCAGGACTGAACTGTGGTTCTGGGGTTCCACCGGAATCTTCATAACACCATGGTTTCAGGACATTGATGCAAACACTATGGAGGTAACCAGAATGCCAGTTTGGGTTCGGCTATATAATCTACGACTTAATTTTTGGAATGAATATGTATTAGAAGTCATTGGGAACATTATCGGGAGATACATCAAAACAAACACCCAAATATTGGAGGAGAGAATCTACACCTTCACATGAATATGTGTGGAAGTGGATCTCAGCAAAGGACTACAAAAAAAATGGACGCAACACCTAGATTATGAAAAAATTGCATTCAAATGCAGAATATGCAGGAAGATTGGGCATTTACAAAACAAATGCCCGGATGCAAAAAGAGAAAACAAAAAAAAAACAAAAAAAAAAAAAAAAGACAGGGAAAGGTACCAAAGGTTGGCAATTTCCTTCAGGTGGACCAGAACAGGAGGTAGAAGAAGAAGAGGATGTCTCCAACCCAAATGAGAGTAAACAGACAACAATAAAACGAAATTACAAGAACATGAAATGCAATATCCGTTTGAAATAAACACCACGTTTCAGTCTGCAAAGGTACCTAGGTTACCGAACAACGGGGGAAACAAAAGAGAACACATATCAGATACCTCAGATTCATATAAGGACAATGGAGTAATCACAGAAGAAAACCAACTCGCCCTTATCACCGCCACGCCATCACAAGGTGCTTGGCGCAAGTTTGAAAAGAAGAAAGGGAAATAATCTTAATTCTCCCCGTGTATTATATGTATCTTAGATAGCTTGTCTCGATTGATGTTATGGACAATTACCAGCAGATGCAACATGTAATTTTTTTTTCATTAATATAACTACGAATTTTTCCTTGGAAAAAAAAATTATTATTCATTCATATATATAATAAAAATTTAAATGGATGATTTATAAACTGTGTTATATTTCAACCTTATGACAATCAAATATGAAAGTGAAGGATGAGATTCAAAAAGTAAATCATGAGTAAGTTCATACGTGGTAGAAAACATAGTCTTTGAGAGAGAAAGTGATTGAGAAAGAATGTGTGCACTTGCTTTTCATTTTATTTCATTATTTTCTTTGTAATTAGTTTCAAGTTGCTTTCATTGGATTAATCTATTCTGAGAAATAATCACCTAGTACATATAGTACATGTATACCTCATCAATTCACGAACCCCGAGTTGAATTTTAATGACATGGATTTAACTCACAATTAAATCACCCAACAATTTGGTGTCGTTGTTGGGGAGGTATACATACGTTCTCATTTTGAAAGATTATACAAACTCATGATAGTTTCATTCATTCTTAGATGCACGGTTAAAATCATATTAAAATCATCTATGATGCATGAATTTCAATTCTTTTTGGATAATGTAAGAGTCTCAATACTAATCCATTTGTGAAGCAAGAGCTCTAGACCAACAAAGAAACTAAAATGATGCTCAATCATTGGTTGGGAAGAAAATGATGTGCCCCTATAAGAGTCTTCTCAAGCCCTTTTCCTAGCTCCAGAATAGCCACCAAGGATAGAGTTGCATCCCAAGTAGTAAAATAACAAGATATCCAATGGACTACAACTAATGAGAAGCATCCATTTGAGTAAGAAATTGAATAATTTTTAGCATGTTTGTCTCCAGATCCTTGGTACTCTTTAGATAATGAAGGGAAAATTCCAGAAGAAATTCAAGGCATGATAACTAATAAAGAGAACGAGGAAAGAAATGACTACATTGAATATGGGTTCCAAGTAGTTACTATACCACAACATTCCTTCATTCTTTAAGAAATCTTGTAACCAAACGTACAACTAGTCTCTCATATCCTAGAGGACATAGAGATATATTTTTAAGAATTGGATATGAGCACAGTAGAGATCTGGATTCGTAGATGGTTACATAGGAAATATGCATATAATTGAAGAAAATTTTTCATATTTTTAGGTTGAGTAGGGTAGAATAAAGGAATAAAACCATGATTTTTTATTTTTTTTTGTGATTTCATTGTGGTGCAGTAAGAGCCACTTCATTCACTAACCATTGGCAAGAAGATTTATGAGGAAAATTTATATTCATGAAAGAGGAATACCTAAAAATTTGAGGTCTGATATTTTTCCTATGCTTTCTAAGTTTCATATTTTAAAACGTAGAAATAATTGTTAAATTTCAAAAAATGATATCTTCTTGCACCTTGTTGCGACCTATAAGATCAGAAAGTAGGAATTGAATAAATGGATTTGAAAAGTTTCCATGAATGGTTTAATTTGTTAACGATGTCAAAAATGCCTAAAGAAATTTTCATCTTCAATCTTCAAATTGATTTGTCTCCATTTGCTAACAAAAATTTCATTCAATTTGATTTGTATCACTTAAATAAAAATCTCTAGTTTTATAAAAAAAAAGAAATTAAAAATACAAAATGAAAAAATTGAACTGAAGATATCTCAAAACCAGGAATTGGGTTCTCGTAATTTTTTTACAGGAAGTGGATAATATTCTAATGAACAATTGGTGTAAATTTTAGCCCAATCCGCTTCACGATTTCTGAGAAAATGAGTATCATCACCTTCAGCCATTTCACTTATATCTCGAGATTTTTGTATCGAATCGATTTGATTTTTGGTATGTAGAAACATTAGGACCATAGGAACCTTCCCACAAAATTTCAGCCCAATAAGATTTTTATTTTATGAAAAAACCTTTTCTGAAGTTTATAACAATTTCGATTATATCTCACAATCCGTACAATGGATGGTGTTGATTTTTTGTGTGCATAAACATTAGAACAGTAGGAACATGTCCACACAATTTGAGAAAAAATGAACAGACAGTTTGTGAGAAAATGACCCAAGAATTTTGTTGTAACACACCTTGTAGAAATCTGTAACAAAAATAAAATATAAATATAAATTTGAGTTGGAGCTTCAATATTTTCCCAATTTTTATGGAATAAATTGGTTGTGATCTCCATTCTTTTTGGAAAAAGGATGAGTTCAATTAAAAATCAAATATTTTGGTGGCATGAAATTGATTGACAAGTGCCCTTAGATGCTTGATTTTCTCCTAAAAATTTTGAATTTTGTTTTGATGGGCATTTGTCAAATTATTGCCTCGTTAGTTGAATTTGCAGAATGATTAATATTTTTAACTTTAACTAACAGTTTTATGGCTTCTATTTCACAAATTTGAATTGTGGTTTATTAGTAATTATTTTAAATTTTAAAAGAGAGGTCATGAATTCAAATCCAATAATAGCCAAATTGTGTTAACTATTCTACAATTTTCACAATCCTTAACTAGGCAACAATTTTGCTACCATGTGACAACATTGGATTGATCCACATGGCAGCGTATTATTGGCCAATATTACACAGTCATTGCCCCATTTCCCACCATGTTACCTTGAACAGTCAGTGTGCCACTTTTGCATGCCATGTCATCTACCCACTTCAACATCCACATCGCAACCTCTAGTGCTGCCACGTGGCACCCCTCACTTCATTTTTTCCAAAACTTCAAACAACCATAATTTTCTCATATGGTGTTTGTTTTTTATGATTCACACATTGTTGGAAAGGTCTTATCGAGATCTACGCCATGGAATAATTTTTATATGTATTTGAGACAATAAAAAAAATGGTCATTTTTTGGATTTTGTAGCAAGTGAACCTTGAAACTTCTTGAAAATAGAAATATAATTATCAGATCATGTTTTTATGCATTTACTCTAATATTGTTTTTTTAAATAAATTAAAGCAGGCATCTAGAAAAAAAGAAATTCTAAAATGCACCACTGTCGATAGGTAAAAATGTATTTTGTTTTTCCTTGAATCTATTTCATTAAGCACTATTTGTGAATTTTTGCATATCTTACATTTTATTGTAGATTAGTGCTAAGTTTTTTTCCAGATCGATAATGATAACAAGAATACTTTATGCACGATTGGTTTTCAAAGACCACATTTTTGAAAGAAAAACATGTTCCAAAAGAAATCTTGAAGGCAATAATTTGATCACGTCCACCATGTCAAAGGTTGCCAAAGAAACCTTTCAAAATTCCACTAATGTCATTATGAACTTATTCATTTTCACCTTTCTAAGCTTACAATCCATCCATGAACTTCCATCTCCCTACTATTAAATTTCAAAACTCATTTTCCCTTTATAATTTTCATACTTTCCTGCCTCAATTTCACTCACCCTTAACCCAAAAATAAAGTCATTCAGCTCCCTTACAATGCTGAGTCACCCCATTTTCCTCTTCCTTTTTTTCAAATAAACCTTGCTTCATAATTCAAATATTTCATCTATGGTCCTTCAAATTATTATTTAATATTGCGTTGGATGATGGAGGATTCATTAAGACATCCCTTCTAACATTTCTTGACCCATCAATTCTGACACATCATCTGGGATCAAGACTTTAGGTCTTTCTAGTACCTCGAGGCTTGCATGCCTTAATGGAAATTTCTCTCGCTAATAAACAGTGAGAATACATAAATGTCCCCTGTTTGTCGGATCTTCTAGGTGACTCGACTACGACACATCTATTTGTACCCAGTAATATGTACTTAAGCATCTTGACTCTCATTGACATCAATGGTGAGTAGTCTCGTGTTGGTTAATGGCATTCATTAATGGTCAGTAATCCAATAATTTATTTATATTTTGGTTGACACTCGTTCTCTAGCAATGTGGATATGTTGTGTAACCAGCTCCAAAAATAGAAGAAAAGAGATATGACCGCCTTAGAAATAAGCCACTTCGAGGGGGCAACCTCCAATACATTACATAAATGAACAATTCTTGGATGATACAAATGAACAAAACCTCCTTCTATATATAGGAGTCCATGGGGCCACAATATAATCCTAGTGGGGCCACAATGTAATCCTAGCCGACCTAACAACAATAATGTAAGGGCACAATAATAACAATATGGGGGTTACAAGGGTACAACAATAACAATAATTGGGGCTACACTAACATAATAAGGGACTACACTATTAATATAGGGACTTAACATGCCCCTCTCCTTCAAACAAGTGTTGTCCTCAACGCTTGATTATTTCTTGATGCTTCTGTATAAAATTCTCATCCTCCCATGTGAAATATTCTATAGGAAAGTTATTCCACTTGCTGAGATACTCTGAAATTGATCGTACTTGTCGAGTTCTTGTTTCTATGACTGCTTCATAACTTCTTTCGATGTGATGTTGATCTTCCTGTTGTTTCATTAGATTCTGCACCAAAGTTGGGTTATCCTTTGAGAGTTGGAGAACTTGTTTTTGATGCTCGATGTGATGTTCCACTAATTTATCATCCATATTTGCTATTATTTGATCCTTCAAAAAATCCAACTTAGCCTCCATTTTTTCTTTTAAACCATCTATTTCATCTTCAATTGCTCTTCGTAAGATTGAAACTTGTTGCACTTGGTACCGTAATTTTGATATCTCATACTGCAACTCTTCCTCTTCATGCGTCATAGAATAGATTTTTGAGGGATTAATGGGTATGGAATTATTTTTTGGAGGCATTATAGAACCCAATACTAACAAAAATTCTTCAATATTCCCTTGGAATCAATTCAACTTGATTCTTCAAACAAGACTTATGCAATTCGGAAAAAAAAATACACACCTTTTTCTTGCTTTTGAGGAGCTCGATATTGAAATTGAATTATCTCTATGATTGAAGATCTTAAATATCTTAAATTCAGCACTGAAGTCGCTCTCTGAATTCTCTTTTGAATTCCACAGGTCTGACCTGATTTGGATTCCCCAAGACAAATTTGTGTCCAATCTCCCACAATGACCTAATTTTGGACTGGTTCAGTAGAGCAACCTTGTAGGACTTGCCACGTGTCACTGTTTCGTCCTTTGTCTCTGAAATTGATAGCCAAGAAACTACAGTCCGTGTACTTGTGACCACTTTTTACAGCACTCAAATCCACTGCCCAGAGAGAGAGTTATTGAAATTTTCCCACGATCACCTCTTTGAGATGCAATTCAGGAGCCTGAAAAAGCACTACCTTCCACAGATCATATCTCCAAAAATATTGCGAACCAAGCTCTGAAAGTTTTTTACGAATTTCCTTGGGATTTCAGCTTCGCACCATATGAATTCCAGATTCTGAACCTTCGTAGAAAAACATTTATAGCGAAAATGCCACGATGACTTGTTTAGGATCGTGAAAAAAGACCTAACTTCCACAGATGATATCTCCGAAAATATTGCGAACCAAGCTCTGAAATTTTTAGACAAGCGTCCTCAGGCTTTAGGCTTCGCACCCTAAAACTTTCAGCTTCTGAAACTTCGTAGAAAAAAAGTTATAGCGAAAATGCCACGATGACCTGTTTGGAGCAGCGAAATCCTAGAATCCAAAGCTCTGATACCAAATGTTGTGTAACCAGCTCCAAAAATAGAAGAAAAGAGATATGAACGCCTTATAAATAAGCCACTTCGAGGGGGCAACCTCCAATACATTACATAAATGAACAATTCTTGGATGATACAATTTACAAAACCTCCTTTCTATATATAGGAGTCCATGGGGCCATAATGTAATCCTAGTGGGGCCACAATGTAATCCGAGCCGACCTAACAATAATAATGTAAGGGCACAATAATAACAATATGGGGGTTACATGGGTACAATAATAACAATAAGGGGGGCTACACTAACATAATAAGGGGCTACACTATTAATATAGGGACTTAACAGGATAATCCGGAAAGCTTCTTAAAAAATTTATTTCTATGTTTGACATTGACACATCTATTCACATAGATAAGGATTATACCACTGAGTGGGAATGAATGTGTTGTCAATCCTAGAGATAGGCTTGAGTTGTGAAAGACCAATGCCTAGGACATCTTATATAGCAAGGAGAAAAATGATATGGCAGGGATAATTAGTAAGACAAAGCTCTCATGTTGTTTCTTGTAACAGGAAAATTAACTTGAATGGGACCAAAACTTTCAGAAGTTAATAACAGAGAAAGCAATATTGCAGAGGCAAGATGTGAAACTCTAACACGAATTGTAGCAGACAATTCAAAAGCATCTTAACTGCAAAGAGGGCTGGATTCTAAATACTTCACAGAGATTGGTAATCATAGAGTATCTATTACATACGTAGAATAAAGAGAATACTAACTGTTGTTGAGACAACATCCAGAAACATATACCAGCATGTAGTGGGCTTGTGAAATTAAGAATCCACACATGAAGACAACATTTGTAAATAACATCTCATAGCGGTCAATATAGCAGAAATACGGATGAATTGAAAATGAGACAGTATATCACACCTGAGCCATATTTAAAGTGCCGAAAAGCTTATGACATAAGTATCGACAAGGATAAATTTATATCAGAAACAGTGGGCTACTCGCATTCCAGAATGTGATACAAGATAAATGGATATAAAAAAAATGAATGGCTAAGCTACAACACATAAGAAAGAAGTACACATTGTAAAGCACCAAGATCAGAATCCTCCTTAAAGATCAAACTCCTTCTCATTGAAACCCAATGGGCTCTTCACATTTGTATTAAAACTTTCACAAAATGCATACAAGACATTCTTTTATAGTCAATTCTTCAGAAAATTTGGAACCTCTTTTTCTCTTTTGATCTTTCTTATATAGACTTCTTCATACATGAGTGAGAAGATATTTTTTGGGAAAAATATCTTCCTCGCATGCCCAAAATTTGTTAAAGGTCCTTATCAAAACAACCAAAACTTATGATGAGGAGTAAAGGCCTCTCATCATTGGCAATTAGGCACTCGGCCGTTTTTAAAACAAAATATTAAAAGACAGTCTGGTAAAGAGTAAAATGCTGAAGTGGAACATGAAGCCCACTTGAAACTTAAAAGTAGTTAACTAAGTAAAAAGTAAAAAGGCCACTAAGGCCGAATCATGAGTTGACAGTGTTTCACAGATGTGAAGGGGTTGAGGCAGTTGCTAACGCTGGTGGTGGAACATTTGCTGACGAGCTGGCGATCTGGCTGGTGAACTGAGTGCATCTTTGTTGGCTGTCAGCTGAAGGTTCGGGCATTGCTGCGAATCCTTCCACCTTGACATAGGCCTCTGTGAGGGCATTGAAACCCTCCTCGGTAGGGAGCTTGTGTTTTATAAAATGGAGGAGGGCGAACTCTTGGCGAAGGGACGAGACAATTGTTTCAGCCTTTAGCCGAGCGGTTTTATCTGACAGGAGGTTCATCCGGTCTTTTTATTCCTATAGACGTGTCTTATACTCTGTCAACGGTCATAGCACGGAAGGAGTGGTTGGGTCCCAACAAGAAGGAAGTCCGGCTGTTGTAATCTCGTCCCATACTGCATCGAAATGACCCACGTTTGCTACCACCTGTTGCAGGGCTCTCGAAGCTGTAACTCGGGCCGCCTCCTTGTCAATGATTTTCTGGCATTCGAATGCTTCCATGAATCGACTTGGTATGCCATGCTTCTCCACCTCGTCAGATTCCAACTCCTTCAAGAATGAAATATAGTTTCTGGCATGCTGGGCTCTGCCAGACAAGTTAAGGTCTACCTCCTGTAATTTCCTGTTGAGATAGGGTATAGCAGATTTGTTTTCTCCCATCGTTTTTAGGAAACCCCACTGTTCTATCACCGCTGAGGTTATGTCCGACCAGATTATACTTCTCGCTTCACTGAGGGTGATATTACACTTCATGTGGCTTTTGAGGTCAGTGATGGTTTTCTGTTGGTCGGCTCTTGTCTTTTTTTCCTGCTCGATCTCTTTCTGCAGTGTTTCTATTTTCCTACCATTCTCAGCCAGGGAATTTTCCAAATCAGTGATCCTCTGCCTAGCGGTGGATGCCTGCTTTTCTAATATATCATTTGAAGCTTTCGTTGCATTTAGCTGCTCTGACAGCGGGCTCGTCTCTGGTGGGATTGTAGCAGGCGCACAGCTGTGCGTGTCCCAGGTGTTCTGCAGCTCCGTCAACCTACTCTGAAAAGTGGCGATTGTTTCAGCCATTTTTTCTTTGTCCTCCCTCTCCTTTGCCAGTGTGTCAGCCAGTTCCACTTTTTCCTTCTCTGCTTGCGCCAACTCGGCCGTCTGCACATGGTGAGAGGCCGGTATGTTGACCTTACTTTTCAATGACGCGACCTCCTTCTGCAATTGTTCTATCAAAGCGCGTTGCGGGTTTGTCTCTCCCGTATCCTTTCCTTTGATTATCTATTGGAGGCCATGTATTTAATTTGCCCAGGCGCGAGAGTTTGCCTGTTCATTCTTTAGGGTCGCCCTCACCTGTTCATGCTTTTTCTCCAGTTTTCTCAGTGCAATGGTGACCCACATCACCTCGTCCTTCAGCATATCACCCACGACCTGAAACAAGTTACATTTGTCGGGTGCTAGTACTTTGGCCATATCAATCGCATATTCTAGCACCCGGTAACTAGTGACACCTGTATCGGGATCCAAGATGGCCTCCGCCATAGACAATACCAGGTGCTCTGTATCCACATTCATGGAGGCGGAAACCCTGGTGTGACATTTCTCTACATACCCTTCCAGCTCGGCTTTGTACTTATCCCTGATCGTTCTGTTTCCCTGGCTCCTTGCAATTGCCCCTGGTGAGGTATGATCTCTGATGGCCTGTGAGACTTTCGAGAAGTCGGAAGAGGTGGAACTGTCTCTCAGCACTTTTATCCCGGCTTTACTCTTGTCTGGTTGACCATATGGTGTAAACGGTTCCAGCAATTGTTCTTCCCCTATGACTTCTACCTCACTGGAGGTTGTTCTCTGCTTTTTATGAAGGGGAGAACCTGCTCCTGAGGGACCCGCTTCTTCTCCGCCTTGGCCTTTATTGACGTCCTCTTCTTCCCCTGTGGCAGATGAATCTATCTCCATCTGTGAAATCAAAGGCCAAGTTTCAAGGTTAGCCCTCCACTCTATGAACGGCCTTGATTCATGTGTATAAGGTGTGGACTTGTTCCTCTTTCTTCTGTTTGAGATAATTTCCCGAGGATCATAGGCCCAACCTTTTCCCAACCTTAGGTCCATGCCTTGCAACAGTTTCTCGACAATGGGAAGGGCATGTCTTGAATTCACAAAAAAAGGGCCAATAGTGATAGGGAGTCTTAGGATGAAACCCTTATTTGCAGGGACAAAGTGGAGTTGGTCGGCCTTGAGGGTCTGTCGAATATACTCCAGAGCATAAACTCATCGAACAGGAAACACAGGCAGCTGGTAAGGGGAAACCTTGGCTCCGTAGACCCGAATTTCAGTGTAATTTTCAAATAGATACCAATCCCCGGTGCTCTGGGATTTTCCGGCTTGTAGCCAGCTCTTCATTTCAGGAAAAAATCTAGGTGAGGGTGAATCGTGGATAATAGTATAGGAAATCGACATGAAATCATTTACGAACCTGGAATAACCCTCTCCCTTGGGAAATTGGCGTACAGAACAATTCCAGTTAAAAACTGGTCGGGGTTGGGAATTCTCCTCATATACCCTATCTAAACCCAAACCCTCAAAATTATCAACGTGCTGATGTAGGAAAAGATAGAATACCATCGAACAGAAATGGAAGTGACTGGTTTCTGAAAGCTCTTGGAACTGGGTCCGAATGTTAGCAGCAAGGAAACCAGGGATATCTAACACTACCCCCTTTTGAGACATTAATCACAAGAAATAAACACATATCCTGGGGATTTCCCCCAAAGCGCCTACACCTAGAAGACCAGCGATGAGGGAAAGAATGGGCTGCACTTCCTCTTTGAACAGGCTGAGCGGGAAAGGTTCTACAGCAGGAAGAGACGTAGCCTGGTTGCTGGTGATGGAGGAAATGAATTTGTTTTGGTGCTCCCATGGCAGTTTGGTGAACTGGGAGGTTAAAGCCACTTCGTTGAAACTGATATAGGTGGCGCTGGTGGGAAAGCGGAGGGCTTGCTTGATAATGTCGGGGGAAAGAGAAAAAATATTATTCCCCTGAGGAGAGGTAAGCGTGCCTCGACGCTAGTCGTAAGCATCTCTGAGCCAGCAAACAAAATCAACCACAGAATAGACTGGGGGGTAATTTGATGGTATAAACCAGACACAACCACCCGGTATCGGTCTCTATTTTGAATATGTCATCTAAAAAGCTCGGGTTTAATGCTGCTGATATGAAAAGGGTATTGGGGATCACGGATTTCGGCTTGCAGGTCCATGAAAGGCTCGAACCCGGGAGGGTTTCTGGTTTCTCAGACCTGAGGGGTTTCTGGTCCGGCTTTCTTCGGCGTGCCCCTTCCCATGAATGACATATAAAAAATTTAAAAGAAAAAAGGAAAGCAGAGAGCAAATGAGGGACGGAATACCTGTGCAACAGGGAAATATGCTCAGGAAAATGACGCGGGGGTGTTGATAGCGACTGGGTAGACCTTGGCACTAGTTCCCACTTAGTTTATACCATAGCTGGAAAACCTACGACTTTTACTGGAGTAAAATACGGGAAGAATGTTATCTTACGACTGAGCGTTCTGAGGTAAAAAGGCGGATAGGTAAAATAAACGGGAGGAAAGTGTCGTAAGGACACTGACAGTGGAGCACGCGACGCGTAGGGATTAGGCGTCAGTTGGGAACAGGTGAACACCGCGTGCCGGGATTAATACTGGTACAGGCCTTGATACCAGTTCGCCTAGAAACGTACCTTACCTTTTTGCTGCAATAAACCATACGATTCTTGAAACATCTTATTCGTAAGACGGGTTAAATACACTGCGTACCAGTCTTTAGGGCCCACATTCCATTCTGCCACGTCACTGAAACTCCGCACTTTGAGCTGCCACGTCACTTTTTACCTTGGGCCCACCCCGTGGCACGTCCATGTAATTCCGCGGGGGTATGGGTCTGTTCCCTCTTCCGCCTCTCGACCCTCGCGGAAATTCTTGTATGGGGAATTCCCTCACGTGCACATTTGGGACGCAACTATTTTTTTAACAGTTTTTGTTTTTACGCCTTTTGCACCGTGTACTTGCGCCTTTTCTGTGGCACCTTTGCCCTTTTGTTTTATATTTTGGACCCTTCTCGTATACCTTTTTTTTTGTAAGCGCAATACTTGTCACATCCTCGTCTCTTTTTACCCATCCTTTTAAATGTTTCATCTTCAGCCATAACATTCGATACACATCTATTCAAAGTTTAATTCACAAAAATGACTAATGTTACTTTATGATCAACATTGGCTCCACCTAGGGACGGCACGTTCATTCTTGAGCGTGTCGAGAACTTCGCAGACCACCTGTTATCTTCTGTGGACACCATTCCTCTTCGTGATTCATCACCACACACATTATTTAAGAAAAGATGAAAACAGACACTAATATACAATATGATACATCAGGCCCTCTTGGCCTGACTCAGAACTGGAAATAAGGTTTGAGAAACTGACTGTTTACAGGGGCGTCAATCAGATCTCCCTGTAAATTTTCCAGTCTGAAGGTATTGTTGCTTCCTTGTTCTTCAATTTTAAAGGGGCCGAACCAGAGAGGATCAAATTTACCATGTTTACCTTTATCAGCCCTTCTAATGTCCCATCTGAGCACTAAATCTCCAATCTGTAATTTTCTATCCTTGGCATGTTGGTCGAAGAGGTCCTTCATTTTCTCCTGGTATTCAACTAGCCTCTGATTCACCGGGTTCCGCGTTTCTTCTAGCTCCACCAGCTGGTTGATTCTCCTGGTTACGTCATCTGGTTCTTCCTGAATTTCTTGTATGAATCGAGCCACTGGTAACGCTAGCTGCACATGGAATACTGTTGCCCTCCCATATACTAATTCGTATGGGGACTTCCTGGTTGCTCTCTTGCTGGTGATCCTGTTAGCCCATAGAGCAAATTTTAACTGGGAATCCCAATTCTTCTGATTTTCATTTATAGCCTTCTTCGGTGTCCTCACCAGTGTTTTATTTGATGACTCTGCTAGGCCGTTTCCCTGTGGGTAATAGGCTGTAGAGTGGCCTAGTGCAATGTTGTACTGTTGACAGAAGCTGATGAAATTTGCAGATTTAAAGGCTTGTGCATTATCAGTTACAATCTTGGAAGGGCAACCAAATCTAGATATGACGTTTTCTTCTATGAATTTCATCACCACGATGTCTGTTGCATTCCTGGCGGGTATAGCTTACACCCACTTTGTGAAATAATCCGTGACAGTTAATATCCACTTATGCTGACTGCTGGATGTGGGGTGTATTTCTCCGATGAAGTCGATTCCCCACTACTGGAATGGTTCATCTACGTGGACAGGGATCATGGGAAGAGGTGCTAGCTTCTTTCTCTCGGCGAACCTTTGACACTTCTCACAAGCTCTAACTCGGGTAAACACATCTCCAAATAGTTTGGGCCAGAAGAAACCGGCCTTCAGGATTTTGTGAGCAGTAGCCCTCCAACTATAATGGCCCCCATAGATTCCTTCATGAAACTCAGCCATTATACCCTCTACCTCTTCCTCTGTCAGGCATAGGAGAAAGATGCCTGAAGGGTCCCTCCAATACAGCCGACCATTTGCAACTATATACTTCTGTGACTTCAACCTCAGTGCTCTGTATTTAGCTTTTTCACATCTGGGTGGGCAACTTAGTGTTAGCAGATATTCCACTATTTCCTTGTACCACTGGCTGGTGAGGTACTTCATATGTGTCTTCTGGGAAGCTATCTCTACTCCCTATGATTCTTCTTTCCCTGCAGATGCCTCGTTTGCTATCATGGACAGATTTATTCCCAGAGCCTGGCAATTTGACTCAGATAAGATTTTGGCTAACCCCTGTCCCTTGATTAATTTAGTAGGGCGGATGTCCAGCTCATACTCCTGTATTTTGGCTATCCATTTCCCTCTTTTACCTTCACTATCTCCCTGGACAAGGATATCTTTGATAGCTGTCGTGGGCACAAATGTAGTGATGTGGGACTGGAGGACATACATACGAAAGGCTTTGAGGGATTTCACCAGTGCATATGCCTGCTTTTCCAATATGTTATATTTCAGCTCAGCATCATGGAGCACCTGACTGAAAAAGGCAATAGGCTGCTCGTACCCATCTTCATTTTTCTGCAACAGAACTCCTGCTACTGTATGAGGTGATGCAAAGGAAAAGATCATAAAAGGTTTGGTATAGTCTGGCCCAGCTAACACAGGAGCTTCAGCAAACGCATTCTTAATCCTGGCAAAAGCCTCTCGTGATTCTTGTGACCACTTAACCTCATTATTCTTTTTTAGCATATCAGTAATATGCCTAACTATATCAGCATAATTAGGAATGAACCTTCTTAGAAATTTTATATGGCCTAGGAAAACCTGAACTTCCTTTCTATTTATTGGGAGGGAAATACCGTTTATGACTTCTACTCTTTTAGGATCTATCTTTAGTCCATCTCTGGTAACAATATGTCCCAAGAGCTTGCCCTCTTCCAGTGCAAACAAAGACTTCTGTGGATTGAGGGAGAGGCCATACTTTCTGCACTTCTCAAAATTTCTGCGCAAGTGTTCAATGTGCTCTGCATCATCTTTTGAAAACACAGTAATGTCATCCAGGTATACTACCACGAACTTATCATGCTCCCCGATAAAAGCAATATCCATGGCCCTCTAAAAAGTGGCCCCCGCGTTGATTAACCCAAAAGGCATCCTGGCATACATAAACGTCCCCCATGGAGTGGTAAAGGCAGTCTTCTTTTGATCTTCTGGCAGTACAGCCACCTGATTGTACCCAGAGAATCCATCCATCATCGACATCCACGAAGCTCCTACCACTTTCTGCAAGATGTGATCCATCTTGGGCAGTGGATAATTATCCTTTAAGGATGCTCTGTTCAGGTTTCTAAAATCAACACATAGCCTTATTTCTCCATTCTTCTTCCGTACAGGGACTAAATTTGCTACCCACTCAAAATATCTCAATGGTACAATGATTTTGGCTTTCAACAGTTTCTTAATTTCTTTCTCAATCGAGGGTAGCAATAGTGGATTTATCTGCCTAAGCTTCTGCTTATGTGGTTTGGCATCTCCCTTCAGTGGAATTTTGTGCTGCATAACGCTGATATCAAAAATTTGTAGGTCTTGATAAGACCATGAAAACACATCTTTATAGGACTGAAATAACTTCTGATATAGCTTTTTATATTCTTCCGGGACCTTCTTGGACAGCTTCACGATTTTAGGGTCAGCCTCAGTGCCAAGATTCAGGCCCTCTACCTGATTCTCCTCGACAACTTTGTTTGGCTGCAATGGAACATCATTCTTGTTAAACATCCTTTCTAAAGGCACTAGTCCTCGGGGAATGACATTCCCTTTCAACTGCAGAAATTTGTGACCGGCTACCTTTTCTTCCCACTTATCTCCTGAAGCATCTTCAGTCTCTTCCTCTTCACAACTATCAATCTCCATGTTGGAAAATTCTCCAACTGTTTCCAAAAATCTCTTCACCTGCTCTTCATCCTCAAATACTTGCCAGTGTTTGATATTGTCTGGGATTGATGGCCGATATCGTACCTCAATTTCATATCTCAAGAGAGGATTCTAAGGTGGACGAAAAGTATTGGCAGCCACTGCAAGGGATTCTGCCATTCTATTCTTCTCTCGGGGCATGAACTGGATATTAAATGCCAAGAAGAAATTCTCCACCAGATCCCAAACTTCATTCCTATAAGCCCTTAGCCTAGGATGTTTGGCTTGGCACTGATTTCTCACTTGTCTGACTACCAGTTTAGAATCTCCCAAAACCTTTAGACTTCGTATGTTCATACTCCTGGCTGTCTGCAGGCCCAGTAGAAGTGCTTCATACTCGGCCACATTATTTATGGCTTCATACTCCAGCTTGAAGGATAAAGGGACCCATTGGCCTGCAGGGGAAATCAATAACACTCTAGCCCCATTACCTTCCCTGGAGTTGGCCCCATCAAAATGAAGTGTCCAGATTTCTGATTCAGGGCTTTCTATGGACTGCTCTATCTTGATCTGGCAAAATGATGGTTCATGTGCGTACTCCTGATCTTACTCCAGCATTAAACATGAGAAATCCCCCTCCCTGCTATAAACTGGAGAATTAACTGAATCATCTGCCTTGGTAACTGTCTTGACAAATCTGGTTTCCCGGTACAGCCTCCTCTCTTGACCACCAAATACAGGGATAGTGGCATAGGTCAGGTCCAACTTGATTGATCCCCCAATTTTGGTCCCCCAAGATCTTGACAATAGCATGCCAAAGCGGGCTGGAATGTCAGCCACCACTATATCCATCACTACACTTTTTGCTGGGATCTGAGCCAGATTGACCACTAAGTCTTTTATCATGCCCAGGCACTTAACTCTTTTGGAGTTGAATGAGTAAAGGTATTTGTATGGGCGGGTGATCTATAGTCCTAGTTGTTCCATGACCGAAAGGGGTAAAATATTATGAGAGGCTCCCGAATCTAACATACAATTGTGTAGCAGCAGGTCATGTATTACTAAAGACACATAAAATGGAGGAGTAGCAGCATCTAATTCCTCAACATGTGGGCCAAAAACAACCATAGGCCTTTCTTCCTACAGGTTCAGACTGTCGGGAATGTTTATTACCTCTGGAGGGAGCATGAAGTATGTGACCTGAGACTGATATGCAGGTTGTTTTAACAACTCGGTCAAGGGAACTGGGATTTTGACCTTATCCAGCTCCTTCTGTAAGCTGAAGGCAGAGGAGGACTTATCTACTGACACCTCTTTTGGTTCTTTATCTTTAGATTCTTTGTTCAGGGGGAAAGGTTTGACTTATTTTAATATTGGCTTGACACTAGGGGGTGTGGCCACTTGTGAAGATGAAGGAATTTGATCAGCAGACTTTAAGGATTGGTTAAGGAGCCTCTTACCTTTGTCCGGGGTCTTTTGAGATGTTTCCTCCTTCTGAGCAGGAGCCTCTTCTTGAAGTGTGTCCTCCTCCTGGTCCTGAGTGCAAGTTCTATTCCTGGAAGATCTGAGGTCATATCTTCTATTGAATTGAGCTTGCATGAAATCGACGAACTGCTTGCAGTAATCATCAATCTCAGGATCTTCAGTATCTCCACTAGCTTTCCCTTCTATGTGTGCCTGCACCTCCCCTTCGTCACTTTCATGTAAAGGACATTCAACTTCATCACTGTTTGAGAAAGCAAGGTATGCCTCTTCTTGCTCATACGCAGTGTCTTCAGTAGAACCCTCTACTTGCCCTTCCAAGTATAGAGGGTGTGGTACCTGATCTTGCTGCTCCTTTTGTCCCCTTTGCAGTATCTGCAAGGGTGGCTTTCTGTATTGAGGGTTAAAGACTCTGTTTGGAGCGTTTTGGAAATTCTTGGAGGATGAATTCTTTGCCTCCATTTCAAGCTTTACCAGCTTGCTTGAGAGATTCTTTATCATCTTGTTCATCTCCTCAATCCTGTCATTAGCTGAATCTTTGTCTTGGGTCGATTGGATACCTCTTCCTTTCCCCTTCTTCTCGCATCCTGCTCAGATCTTCCCTTGGATTTTCCAGTGGAGACAAAGTTTGCCTCAAGCTCCAATGCATCTGTCTGAGCATCATCTAGAGTGGCTGGCTTTCTTTCTCTTAGAGAGAAGCCGAATTCTGAGTCAAAGGCTGCCACAAACACAACCTTGGCAGCGGTCTGGTGCGGTTTCATTTCTACGGGGAGGCTCAGGTATAACTTGTTGAATCTCTTAATAAACTCGGCCACCCCTTCATTGTGCCTCTTCTTGAGTGTATTAAACTCAGTCAGAGAATGTACATGGTCTTTCTTCTCTCCCCATTTTTTGAGAAAAGTGTCTTCCATTGCTTCCCACGTGTTTATAGAACGGTCTCCCAGCGTCTTGAACCATTTCCTAGCTTCACCATCAAGGGATTGCACAAATAGTCTTAGGACTACGTCAAGATGCTCTACGTTGAAATTTTCTGCAACGAAGCAGAAGACCTCAAGGTGTTTTTGAGCTTCGGTCTCGTTCTCTCCATTGAAACGAGGCAGGATTTTTAGATAGTCATGTGGCAGGTCATTTAGCACCTGAGGTAATGCCAGGGGGGCATATTTATTCATCAAGAAGCCCGGAACATTTGCCATTGGAGGAGGAGGTGGAGGTAACAGAAGAACTTGATGTATAAGCAGAGGAGGAGGTGGAAGTGAGGTATGAATGACCATGGGAATGTATTGGACAGCAGCTTGGGGTGATGGTGAAAAAGGTGAAGTATTAACAGCAGATATATCAGTGACTTATTTTACTTCTTCAGCCTCTGGAGTGGGGTGGAGTATGTAGCGAGTGGTGTCTATTGACTCGGCCTCGTCCTTAACTTGGACGTTTCCAGGAGGTAGATTGTCTGAGTAGTAACCGGTTTCTCCCACAGCGGAGTCAGAATCTTGTACTTGGGCCACTTGAGAAGAGGAGGAAGGAAAGTCTTCTAGAGAGAATTGTGGAATCTCAGTATGGATAAACTGTCTCTCCCTCAAATTTCTTCTATGTCAGATTCTTTCTGGGTCAGACACAGAGGGTGTCTTTGGTTGAGACGTATCTGACCTAAGGTGTGGCTTTCGAGGAGCCAGGACTGCAATCAGATTTATCTGAAAAACGAATGTGGAGTCGCCAAGGTGGAGTAGGCCAGATGCCTGGTACTTGACACATCCATTTTATTTCTTGGATTAGCTACCACAACCATGAATACATCATATTAGCAGTAATACTCTCCCAAACAACTACCTACCCATACTATTGTCCTGACATTTTTTCTTTTGGGTGCATTTGGACTTGCAGACCCTTTAAATCATCAATTTTATACAAACAGGAAAATAAACCTATTCTATTTCTACCCTTATTACTCCATGAGACCAGATTAAATAGTTGGCCTCATAGCTTCTCTACCTACACTAATATCTGCTAGGATTAAACAGTCTAGCAGATTTCTTCTCTACATTCTGAGACATAAATTGAAAAACAGTCAAACTGGGATTAGACTGTCTGGCTTGCTGTGGGCCATGGCATAAAGACAAAACTGCTCGTGGACTGAAAACTTTGCACAAATTAAAAACAACTAACTGAATGCTCACAGACTGAGCTTATTGAGATTTACTACCTACCCTACTCTAACTCGGAAATCTCTGTTGTGTTAAATGATACAATAGTGCCAGTACAGCCAATCAAGCAGTAAAAGGATAGAAAAACTGACTACATGCCAGAGATAACCATATGATACTCTGCATGAGGGTCTTCAAAACTAAGGCCAACACCAGCGATGACCCCTCCTGATGTATTTGGCTCCTGCAAAGGATCAATTCTTGGGAACCTGAGCCAACCAGGGCCTCCATATACTCTTCCACAGGATCAAATAACACATGATGTAGAATTTCTTCTTTTAGGCCTCCCATGACTGGTAGGCTGTCTGTATCCTGGGTAGCTTTGATTATTGCATTTTCCACTGCATCTTCAGTGTGGCTCTTGAAAGCCCAATCATCTTCTTCTTGCACATCAAAAGGCAGTGGAATCTCCTCTTTCTTGGGGGGAGGAAGATCGTTCTTGTGAGTTCAAAACCTCAATTTCAGCCTCATATCTTTCCACCACCAAATCTAAGAAGATTTTCTTAAGCTCAGGTTGATCATTGAATCTTGAGCTGGAAATGAAAACCTCTGGAAGGTCCTTGCTTCTGAGTTTTTCCAGTATATTTGAGATTCCATAACGAAACTCTTCAACGGGACTTGGCTGCGTTTCTGCAAATTGCTCAGAGTCTTCCATTGGTGGGGAAATTGGTTAAAGAAAACTGATACTCATAGTCTCCTTTAACATGGATGATGTTGTAATGCAACTGGTCTCCCAGTGGAGTCTTGTGAAATCAAAGATAATCAGCAGGCCTACTAATCACCAGTGAAGTATTTTGTCATTTAGGAACTGTGGAGTCACCAGGTGGAAGGTTTAGAGTGTCTCAAGAAGGTTTACTGTCCACCATAGTGATTTACTACCAAATAAAGGCTAATTTGGTCTATTTCCCCAGCGGCATCGCCATTATGTTGGGGTTCCTGTGTTTTGGAAGATTTGGTAATACCAAAACACAAGACAAAATAAAACCACTTTCGGATCCTAGGATCTAGCCCTCCTGGATCCAGAGAGGGATCTATCTATAAATTCAAAGAATGATATATCTTTGAAGCTCAAAATGAGGTATTAGGCTAGGTATGAAGCACAAGGGGTTTTTTAAATGATTTGGTTGTTGGGTTGGTCAGAGATCATCAACTGAGAAGGTTAAAGAATGAAAGGAACAAAGCAGCAGGATGTTTCGGCAAAATAAAATAGGTCGAGAAAGTGTCAATCCATTGGGCTATGGAGTCATGAAAGGGAATTACTTGCATAACAACTAACCAAGGCTTTTCCATAGGGCAAGTCATCTATACTAAAGGATCTTCTAGATAGATGGTGGAATGGAACTTTAAGGAGTGAAGGTGAAAGAAGGAAAGAAAACCAATTTTAGTCTAGAGATCAGGTCAGATGTCATTTAAATCCATACCTACTTTGACATACTTAGAGGCAACTCTCAATGAAGACACAAGGGCATCTTAAGATTAGGTCAGAGGTCATTTAACTCCAGGCCTGCTTTCAGCATACTCTCAAGGAAAAACAGAGTTAAGATTTGACACAGAGCAAGGCCTAAGATCAAAGAAGGATTTTTAATCTTCAATGCTTTGACACTCACTCAAAGGGATCTTAGAAAGGCCAATATGTTGGAAAATGACCCCAGTGGACAGGGCTTACACTAAATGCCCGGTATCCCAATTCTTCCAGCTTAGACCCAACAAGAACATCTAAGCAACAAACCTGAATTCATACATCAGTAAGCATGGGCTGGACCAACATCTTTGACTGGTTAAATTACATGAATTTTCTCTTAGATTCACTATCAGCAGAAAAAATCAAAGATAAGAAGAGCAGTGGGCATTAAGATACCATGCAGGGTTATATCCTAAGCTTGATTCACTGATTCTTATCAGAGAATAATGAACAGTGTGTTTAAATTGAAATAAGACAATTGCAGCAAGAAAAACATCACCTGTAATATAGACCAGGATCCTGTGAAATTTTCTTGTTCAATTGATGTGAAAAACCAGTCACATACTTTGAGCTTAATGGCTGTTACATTCCAAACTTCTCCTCCCAGCCTACTAAATTACAAACTACTCGGCTACTTTCCCCCAATAACTGTTCTAACATTCGATGAATCCCTACAACTAACAACAACAACCTTTAAAATATGTTCTTCAGGAGTTCTTATAGGAGAAAAAGATAATTGTAGTAGTAGATGTACATTTAATTGATTTCATCAAGATAGAGTGGAGAAGAAGGTTGAGCCCACTCTGCTTAATGGCTCTGCATCGTTGTATGTACTCTTTAGGCTGCTCAAGAAGTCCTGTCAGGTTAACATTAACCTCGGATGTGTTCTTTTAAGTCCTCTTGGTTGTATGGTAATCTGTGGTAGCCTTCTAAAATAAGTGACATGGACAGAAGGTCTGCAGGTCTTCCATGCTTCATAACTGTGGTCATGATAGCCTTTAAGAAGCCTCTGTCAGTGTACTAACTGTTAAGGGCTGGAGGAGGTATGGAGAATGATGTAGGAAGTCCTTTCTGGGGAAGATATGTTATGTTAATGTTGAAAGCACTGATATGACTCTTTTGTGTGCTTTAGGCCTTATTAGGCCTCTTAATTCTCTTCATGATCTTCGAACTACGTCTTCATCCTTTGGACACGGATTAAATCATTAAATCTTCAATTACGGGCTTAAATCCTCTTTAATCCATCTCTGCTGATTCACCTTGCTGCTGCTGTAATGGCCTCTCTGCTCTCTCAGCCACAGTGACTGTGACTATAGAGACAGAGTGAATTTATCACTCTGTAGACCCTGCACAATGAAATAAACTAGTTAAGAAATCCAGGGGAGTGGTGAAAGATCGCTGCGGAGGCCTGTGGAATGGTGGCTGAAAGGTGAAAAACAGGTGAAAGTCATAGCAGAAGGGTGGAAGGATGACCTGATGAAGGTTCGGTGCAAAGAGGGTCACAGACCGTTGGATTAGATAGGCATATGAGATCAATGGTCAGGATTTACCGGGTAAGGTAGGTTAGCCAGAGAAAATAGGCCTTTAGTGTAAAACACAAAGGCTTAACCTTTGGGAAAATACAAAGGAAAATGATAAAAAATGAATGAAAGTCGAGCGCCTCTGGTGGTGGGACTCGGCGGACGGAGGGCGATTAGCTTTGGACCATTGGATCTCAGGAGGAGATCAACGGTGGAGGTTAAGTGATGAATTTAATAGAGGCTCCGATGAAGAAATATAGTGGAGGGCGCAATGCAATGTAGGTTGTCGATCTAGATCGAGCGGATGATCACGATTGAATCGGAGGATCGCAATCTGGGGAGGTAGAGGGTGACACCTCAAGAACTTCCGATTGGCGATGGGCGATTAAGTGCCAACCATTGGATCGCGAAGGGGATCAACAGTGGAGATTAAATCGGCGGGGAGAAGGACGGGGGAAAATGAGCGAATAGCGGTGGAATCTGGGCTGTTGGATCAGAATGGATGAACGGCAGAGATCGGATTGGGGATCGGAAATCGGGGCAACAAGAAGAGGCACCTTAAGAAATCTCTAATTGGCGATGTCGCGATGTAGCGATAGCCGTCGGATATGGCAGGGAGATCAACGGTCTATAATCAATCGGTGGGATTGACAAGTGACGAGGCGAGCGTGGTGAGAGACAAGCGCTGGCCGTCAGATCTTTACAGATCAACGGTTGAGATTACAGCGCGAGTCTAATAAACCAAACTCCATCGCATCGGAACTTTTCCGTTTAACAAAGAAATTCGCCCACCACAAAACCTCCGATTGTGATTATCGCCCATTGCCTTAGTGCCTTTTTCATGCGTCGGGTCCCATGGTGGGGAAGTGGTTAGGGGTTGGCCGAAATGGGCTTAAGCCAACTATATGGAAAAGTGGGTTTTTGGCTTAAATTTAGTGTATTTTAAGGCCAAAAGGAGGGTTCCGGTAGAGGGAATAAGGGGTTTTTAAGCCAGAAAAAGGATTTTTGTAAGGTTTAAAGGGGATTTTGGGTGATTTATAGAGTTAGTGAAGGGTTTTAAAAGGGGAAAAGGTGATGGAAACAAAGGCTTAGTGGGGATGAAATAAGGGGAAATGGAGGTCTTCTGAGCATTTTCTTCCACAAACAGTGAGGCTTTTTAACTGGAAACAGCAGTGAGGATCTTCAAAGGGAAAAAGACACAGGAGGCTTCAAGAATGATATGTTTTCAGAGGAAATGTATTTCTTGAAGGCTCAAAAACATTTTAGCCACTTGTTTGCTTGTCAAAAATTTCATAGGTGGCTAACAAGAGGCAGTAGATTTATAAGGTAAAAGTGTTAGTTTAGGATTTACCAATATAGGTTTGAGATCCACATATGAAGGAGGATAAGCTATAAGGATAAGTAATAAGACATCTAGAGTGGAATTTGAGATATCTATCCATGGTAAATGGTTAAAACCACCTTAGAAGCTTCTAGAAGGAGAATTTTCAAAAACAATTTTTAATTTCTTAAAATTCTAGCACCATTATACCTGCAAAGTAGAGCAACCTACGTTGGTCAATGAAGGTTCTCAATTATGCAACATGAAACCATTGTAGGTGGAAAATAATGCAAGGTGTGTTGGGGCTAAAAACATTGTTTTTGAGCTGAATGACCTAGAAAGTAGACTTTTTGGAGAGGTGGTGCTTAGGGCTTTACAAAGGGATAATGGAAAAGTGTTTAAGGATGTTGATTGATCTAGTTTTTATGCCTTTTGGGTGGATTTAAAAAAATTTCCTGTAAACATATTGCCCCCTAAAGTACAAAGTCAGAAGCAGTAGTTGAGGACTGGAGTGCTTTACCTTCTGAGAATTCTGGATCAAGAACAAATTGGTTTATATCATCATATGTTACAATAAATATTATCATCATGATATCATTGTTGAGGGAGGCATACCCATACTCAAAAATAAGCCAATATTACATGTACAATGATAAAAAAGTCTCTTCTATTGATGAGAAAGTGTGGACCCCTACTAGGATGATTGTATGAATGATCATAGCCATCATACTTTGTAATATTGTATGAATCCTAGAATTGCACCCCAGATGGATGGAACTAGATAAAGGGTCTTCTACCTCGTCACTTGATAGTACAAGGCTATCCATGAGAATGAATGAGTTAGATTCAAACATGGTATACACCATCTGATTAACATCCAATGATGTAAATCATTAACAGGAATGAGAGAAACCACCAATAATGATAGTGGCTCTCAAGGTACTATAATACAATTTATGCAGTGTGAGTGAGTCAGTTGAAGTCGAAAAACACACAGAATCTTCTGGTTGAAGGCCAA
Source organism: Pinus albicaulis (assembly GCA_034641835.2). NCBI lineage: Eukaryota > Viridiplantae > Streptophyta > Pinopsida > Pinales > Pinaceae > Pinus > Pinus albicaulis. Next base: position 25,709 of record JAXQQM020089417.1, read on the forward strand.
TGATGAGGACCTGTCACCAAAAATGGGGAAACTTGCCATTGAGGTATGAAATCTCCAAGGTACGAAAGGATTTTCTAAGTTAACTTCGTGTATTATGAATTTATTTTGATAGGAAGTGACCCATCATAAGAGGGCCTTGATGTATCCCCCATACACAACACGAAATATGTATCAAGATTTGAGACAGAATAATGTTGATGCAGAGCTTATTCAGGAGTGACAAACATGAATGAAGGTTTTATAGTATTGTAGCAGATGTCAACTGAAGGACTTCTATTTAACATGTTGGCGACACTTTATGGAGTTGGTATCATTGAGTCAAAACTGCTTACAAAGGATTTTGATATGTGTTGGTGCTAAAATCATCCCGATAACTAAGGAAAGCTTGATAGCATATCATTGAGCATCATAGATCCTCATGCTTTAGATGACAAGGGTTGGCCTCCCTGTCACCATAGGGGGTATATCCTGGTGATAATCAAAATTGAATAGTCGTTGTAAAATCATGTAAATTAAATAAATTTTCTAATTAAACAAATAAATAGGCCAGATTATTGGTATGAAAGTGTGTTGTTTAAAGGAATAAAGGTTAATCTTTTGGAAATGGAACTTGTAGTAATTTAAAGATCAATAATTACAATTAAACCCTTAAGTATGCAACGAGAAATTACATAACACAAATTAGAGGTGAATATGAAAAATTAAAAATTAAAAAGAGTGTTGGTTGTACTTGTACCCCATTTATTTGCTGCTCATCATGATGAAAATTAACAAAATATAATAACATCACATATTATTACATTCTATTCTCCCTCAAAAGATATGAATTAAGACATGTTCATTTACTAATATTATGAATATCCAAAAAAACAAACAAATCATCTAATTGTTGTGAAAAAAATGGTGCTAATAAAGTCAACTACCAGATTGTCAATATATATCTAGGTTCAAGCACATAAATTACAAGAAATAAAAAGTGAAGAAGAGGAGCATACACGACTATAATATGTATAAATGCATGTGATATTGTAATAAAACCATTAACTTGAGTGTTTTCTAGTTAATTAAACAATATGCAACACAAAATTCATAGCTCTTATTCCTCCGATAATATTAATATCTGGAAGGATCGAGAATTAAGTAAGGCACTAAAATGTAAACACGTGATTAGGCCCATTGTCTAAATAGTAGAATGTATCAATGTATACGCACATAAAATAAAATGAAAAGGAAAAATGAATATATATATATATATATATATATATATATATATATATATATATATATATATATATATATATATATATATGATCTTCAAATTGCATAAAAAAAGGTTATAAAAACATTACCCATCGATCTGTGCAACAAGTGCAATCAGATAATCCTGTATATAAGTCTATTCTTGCCTCTAAATTTGTCCCTCCATCCCCCTCTCGAATGAAAAATTAGATGTTGTATACAAAGGTTTGAATAACTATTTTTAATAACAATTTTAATAATGAAAATGAAAATAGAAATTATTTTTAAACCTCTATTATGTTTCAAAAAATCATGGAAGGCTTTGCACCTCTCGAAATTTAAAATAAAACTTGATAATCTCCTCCTTAATTTTGATTCTCCCTTTAGTTATTTGTTCAAATCTTTAGCTGATTTGTAATTAGCTTCATGCGTCAAACAAAACAAAATTATCCCATACATAATTCGATACGACTCACAAATAAAATATTGTAAACAAATTTCTTACCTCGCTTTTTGAATAAATTTCAAGAATGGTTGATGGTAAAATAATCCAAATAAATATATCATTTGCAAGATACCTTCACCAATGATTAAAATTTTTTCTTGACTCATCATTCTATCCTCGTGGTGAATCCTAGCTAATCTCTTCGGAATGTAAGAAAACCCCTCAATTACAAATTCATCCAATTATTCGTTTGATTTAACTCCTCGCAGTAAACCATAGCAAGTATTTTCCATTAAGATATGAATTATTCGTGCATGTTGAATTTTATTCGGAATAAGAACGTAAGAAAACCCCTCAATTACAAATTCATCCAACTATTCATTTTATTTAACTCCTCGCAGTAGACCATAGAAAGTATTTTCCATTAAGATATGAATTATTCGTGCATGTTTAATTTTATTTGGAAAAAACCCCAGCCAAAGAAATCAATGAGGTTGGAAAAACCTTAAATATTTCCAAAAAAATATATATTGATATATTGTATGCACCTTTATTTAATTTCTTCTCAATTGGTTTCTTCTCAGTAAAATGTCTTAAACCTTCAACCTATAAAAATAAAAACCTTAGAATATGTTTTACACATACAAATCCATAACAGTAAAAACGAAACATCAACGAAGTCAAATGAATCCTTCCTGAAATTAAATAGATTTTGGAAGTGAAAGGATTTAAAAGCTCTAGAAAATTTGTGGGCATAAAGAACCTAGGGATTAATGCCATTTTAAATTGACGATTCACAATTTACATCCCATAAGAAATAGGAGATGGCTTAATGAGCTCTTATCCACCTGATGGAATCCCATCCATTGATCTCGTTTTGATGATGGGCTAACATTCATATCGGGTGGGAAGATAAAGGTGTGTTAACCTCATTTCTTAGCCCAATACCATTCATATGAATCTGTGGGGCTACGTACAAATTTTTCGATGCAATTCGTTCGTTTAATAAAATATGGTATGACAAATTTTTGGGCCTTAATCTCCAATTTATTTATTTATAAATAAGTCATTCCAAATGTTTGTCGAATAGTTATAATAAATAGTTTTAACTCTTTCTTAGTTGGAGATCTTTGGTGCACGCTAATAACAAAGTGAGAGTTTGTTGAGTTTATATATATATATATATATATATATATATATATATATATAATTCATTGATCATTTTATCAATGCTTGAAAAGGGAACGTAGAGCCGGGAAAGAATGGCACACGAAAGCAGAGCTAGGGTTTTCGGGAATGGACTCTCTAATATCGCGGTGGTGATCTCTCATAGTCGCACAACCACACCCAACGGGAAGGCTAGACATGCTATCAAGGTTTTCTGTCCATAGCACGGATGACATCCACACACTGCGCTGGCACAGGTTGCTCGAGTTGTGCGGAACATGGGACATTCGACTTTCTCTGGTGCAGACCCTAGTCTCCCTATCACTCCCGTCGACCATATGCCTTGGAAAGATCCGGCCAACCTGGCTTTAGCGCAAACCTATTTTCCTAGCATAGGGACATGCACTCTTGGAAGGTATGAAATAAAACAAACGCAGGGTCCATCAATGAAAGCCCAAACATGGCTTTTGACAATGGCTAAAAAGTGCGGAGGATTCCATAATCCCTCTCCGGGTTCGATGCTTGCACAGGGGCACAGTGGCTGCAAACCTCATAATACATCGCACCTCAAGCCTACTCGAGAAGCCCTCCCTCTTGCAGCTATTGACCCCTATCGCACTTCAGAACTTGGCTCCCACCACACTCCAATATTGTATACTATACCCACGCCCATAGGAGCCAACACAAGTGCCACAGAAAATGAGAAACATGTAAGCTCTACTCGTTTTCAAATTTTCATAAAACCCCTTGTGGGGAACAGTTTTTTAATTTGGGTACAAGGTAAAAAATATGAAGCAAAATATCAGTAAATCTTCAGGATACCCTTGTCATATGCAATCATTAATCTGTGGTGGGAGGTCCTTACAAGACTCCTACACAATCTTGGAATACCCCATTTGTCGTGGCTCTACCATATATCTCAACCTGAGACTGAGAGGGGGCACAAAAAAATAGAACATAGTTCATGGACCCACAAGGGGAGCTAGCACCTCCAAATTTGACAACCCAAAAGGTCCCTCTTCTAGGAACATTTTGCAAGGGAAAAACAATGCGGCAACACCATTCGAACCAGCTGAGAATACCTCCAAACCTTATATTGTGGAGCAACTAAACCGTGTGCCAAAACTAAACATAGACATTCGAGATATCTATGAACAACGCACCACAATTGAATCACAAGCAATAATATGCAGATTTAATTGCTTTTGGCCAAAACCAATGGAGCTCTTTCATTGGATCTTTACCAACTGGACCATGGAATGTGAATTTCATTTCTGTTCTAAAGGGTTTTTTATAGTAAAGTTACCATTCTTGGAAGCCAGAGACATCATGCCTCGGTTGAACTTTGGTTCTGGGGATCCACCGAACTCTTCATCACACCATGGTTTCCAGATTTTGATGCAAACACTATGGAGACAGCAGAATGCCGATTTGGGTTCGGCTCTATAATCTACGACTTAATTTTTGGAATGAATATGTATTAGAAGTCATTGAGGACATTATCGGGAGATACATCAAAACAAACACCCAAGTATTGGAGAGAGAATCTACACCTTCACATGAATATGTGTGGAAGTGGATCTCAGCAAAGGACTACAACAAAAATGGACGCAACACCTAGATTATGAAAAAATTGCATTCAAATGCAGAATATGCAGGAAGATTGGGCATTTACAAAACAAATGCCCGGATGCAAAAAGAGAAAAAAAAAAAAAAAAAAAAAAAAAAAAGAAAAAAGAAAAAAGAAAAAAAAGAGAGAGCAGTATTGAGTTGGCAATTTCCTTAGATTTGAACCCGAACGAGGAGGTAGAAGAAGAAGAGGATGTCTCCAACCCAAATGAGAGTAAACAGACAACAATAAAACGAAATTACAAGAACATGAAATGCAATATCCGTTTGAAATAAACACCACGTTTCAGTCTGCAAAGGTACCTAGGTTACCGAACAACGGGGGAAACAAAAGAGAACACATATCAGATACCTCAGATTCATATAAGGACAATGGAGTAATCACAGAAGAAAACCAACTCGCCCTTATCACCGCCACGCCATCACAAGGTGCTTGGCGCAAGTTTGAAAAGAAGAAAGGTAAATAATCTTAATTCTCCCCGTGTATTATATGTATCTTAGATAGCTTGTCTCGATTGATGTTATGGACAATTACCAGCAGATGCAACATGTAATTTTTTTTTTATTAATATAACTACGAATTTTTCCTTGGAAAAAAAAATTATTATTCATTCATATATATAATAAAAATTTAAATGGATGATTTATAAACTGTGTTATATTTCAACCTTATGACAATCAAATATGAAAGTGAAGGATGAGATTCAAAAAGTAAATCATGAGTAAGTTCATACGTGGTAGAAAACATAGTCTTTGAGAGAGAAAGTGATTGAGAAAGAATGTGTGCACTTGCTTTTCATTTTATTTCATTATTTTCTTTGTAATTAGTTTCAAGTTGCTTTCATTGGATTAATCTATTCTGAGAAATAATCACCTAGTACATATAGTACATGTATACCTCATCAATTCACGAACCCCGGGTTGAATTTTAATGACATGGATTTAACTCACAATTAAATCACCCAACAATTTGGTGTCATTGTTGGGGAGGTATACATACGTTCTCATTTTGAAAGATTATACAAACTCATGATAGTTTCATTCATTCTTAGATGCACGGTTAAAATCATATTAAAATCATCTATGATGCATGAATTTCAATTCTTTTTGGATAATGTAAGAGTCTCAATACTAATCCATTTGTGAAGCAAGAGCTCTAGACCAACAAAGAAACTAAAATGATGCTCAATCATTGGTTGGGAAGAAAATGATGTGCCCCTATAAGAGTCTTCTCAAGCCCTTTTCCTAGCTCCAGAATAGCCACCATGGATAGAGTTGCATCCCAAGTAGTAAAATAACAAGATATCCAATGGACTACAACTAATGAGAAGCATCCATTTGAGTAAGAAATTGAATAATTTTTAGCATGTTTGTCTCGAGATCCTTGGTACTCTTTAGATAATGAAGGGAAACTTCCAGAAGAAATTCAAGGCATGATAACTAATAAAGAGAACGAGGAAAGAAATGACTACATTGAATATGGGTTCCAAGTAGTTACTATACCACAACATTCCTTCATTCTTTAAGAAATCTTGTAACCAAACGTACAACTAGTCTCTCATATCCTAGAGGACATAGAGATATATTTTTAAGAATTGGATATGAGCACAGTAGAGATCTGGATTCGTAGATGGTTACATAGGAAATATGCATATAATTGAAGAAAAATTTTCATATTTTTAGGTTGAGTAGGGTAGAATAAAGGAATAAAACCATGATTTTTTATTTTTTTTTGTGATTTCATTGTGGTGCAGTAAGAGCCACTTCATTCACTAACCATTGGCAAGAAGATTTATGAGGAAAATTTATATTCATGAAAGAGGAATACCTAAAAATTTGAGGTCTGATATTTTTCCTATGCTTTCTAAGTTTCATATTTTAAAACGTAGAAATAATTGTTAAATTTCAAAAAATGATATCTTCTTGCACCTTGTTGCGACCTATAAGATCAGAAAGTAGGAATTGAATAAATGGATTTGAAAAGTTTCCATGAATGGTTTAAGTTGTTAACGATGTCAAAAATGCCTAAAGAAATTTTCATCTTCAATCTTCAAATTGATTTGTCTCCATTTGCTAACAAAAATTTCATTCAATTTGATTTGTATCACTTAAATAAAAATCTCTAGTTTTATTAAAAAAAAAGAAAATGAAAATACAAAATGAAAAAATTGAACTGAAGATATCTCAAAACCAGGAATTGGGTTCTCGTAATTTTTTTACAGGAAGTGGATAATATTCTAATGAACAATTGTTGTAAATTTTAGCCCAATCCGCTTCACGATTTCTGAGAAAATGAGTATCATCACCTTCAGCCATTTCACTTATATCTCGAGATTTTTGTCTCGAATCGATTTGATTTTTGGTATGTAGAAACATTAGGACCATAGGAACCTTCCCACAAAATTTCAGCCCAATAAGATTTTTATTTTATGAAAAAACCTTTTCTGAAGTTTATAACAATTTCGATTATATCTCACAATCCGTACAATGGATGGTGTTGATTTTTTGTGTGCATAAACATTAGAACAGTAGGAACATGTCCACACAATTTGAGAAAAAATGAACAGACAATTTGTGAGAAAATGACCCAAGAATTTTGTTGTAACACACCTTGTAGAAATCTGTAACAAAAATAAAATAAAAATATAAATTTGAGTTGGAGCTTCAATATTTTCCCAATTTTTATGGAATAAATTGGTTGTGATCTCCATTCTTTTTGGCAAAAGGATGAGTTCAATTAAAAATCAAATATTTTGGTGGCATGAAATTGATTGACAAGGGCCCTTAGACGCTTGATTTTCTCCTAAAAATTTTGAATTTTGTTTTGATGGGCATTTGTCAAATTATTGCCTCGTTAGTTGAATTTGCAGAATGATTAATATTTTTAACTTTAACTAACAGTTTTATGGCTTCTATTTCAAAAATTTGAATTGTGGTTTATTAGTAATTATTTTAAATTTTAAAAGAGAGGTCATGAATTCAAATCCAATAATAGCCAAATTGTGTTAACTATTCTACAATTTTCACAATCCTTAACTAGGCAACAATTTTGCTACCATGTGACAACATTGGATTGATCCACATGGCAGCGTATTATTGGCCAATTGTTGGGGCCCTTGTTTTGTTTAGTTTTGACATCTTGGCCAAGACATTTTGAGTTTTGACCTCTTTTGAGTTGCGGAGTAAATACACATGGCAATCGCGACCGCGCCGCAACTACCAGGAGTTGCGGAGCTATCAAGGTGGCGCGGAAGCACTCGATAGCTGGAGATAGCATGGAGATACGTGCAGATGAAGGAAACACAGCAGAAAACAGAGAGTGGAACACGCAGACATCAGAAGAGAAGCTGAGAGAAGCCGAAGTGAAGACGCAGAGGAGCCGATAGTCGCGAGGGCGAGTGAATAAATAACAGTCACCCGGCTGAAAAGGGGGTTGAATGCTGAGAGCTGAATGGGTACTGAAGAAGTCGCGAGGCCAGAGACAAGGAAGGACGCGCAGAGCAGCTGCGGAGGATTCATGCATGTTCTTCATATGGGTTCTTATCTTCTCTATTCTACCCTTCTGTTCTGAGATTCATCTGTATCAGCTTTGAGAGCTAAACAGGAAGATTGCCATGTAATCATGTATTGGGCCAAGGGATTAATATAATAGAAGGTTGCTGTCTCAATAAGGTGTTCGTGTGCATGTAATGCGTTTACGCTGGTTTAAAATTTTATTTATGAATGTCTGCAATGCTTATTAAGTAATCTTGCGCATATGACTTTATATATGAATGGTTGAACCGTCTTTCTTTAGTTGCGGGTTTGTTCCTTGCCCTTGATCTCATCCCCTTTTGCATGTGGTTGCGGCACGCCTCGGGTGAGACGCCCTGCTCTCCTAAGCAGGGTGAAAATGCCGGCGTGTTCCTAGACTACACCGGACCCCTTTGTTGGCCACACCTCTTGAACCTGGGTCTTGTCCGCGAGACCTGATTTCTCGCCAACAAATGGTTCCGTTGCCAGGACCTGCATGTTCTGAGGGGATCTAGATCATGGTCTCGAGGATTTTTGAAGGAGCAATACGGCGATGGTGGGATGATCATCTTGACCATTTCATTGCTCAGCAAGCGGAGCTGGTCAAGAAGAAGGAGGCGGCGATCAGGGAGCTTGTTCTTTTCTCTGACTCAGCTAGTGATACGTACGAAATTTTCTGGGGAAGGTTCCCTACTGGCCGGGGCAACGACGACGTAGAACAACACTGGTATCTGTGTGAAGCCATCTGGAGGGCTCGACAGACGCCGGATGCAGGGAAGTTAATAGAGTTTCAAACCACGCTCAGAGAGAGAGCTCTGCGTTGGTTCATCAAGTGGTCCGAGGCGCACCCTAACCCTGTAATTGCGGACGTGAAGCGGGATTTTGTCCGTGAATTCAAGCTTCCCCAGACAGACCAGCAGGGCCTGTCCGAGCTGTGGGAAATTAAGCAGAAAGAAGGCGAGACCGCGTGGGAGTTGATGCGGCGATTCAAGGACGCGATCGGGAAACTGAGCTACCTGATCGATCCAAACCACCAGAGGGACTGGTTCATCAAGGCTCTGCTCCCCTTGACACGAACCCCCCTTACTCAGCAGAAGATTGATAATCTGCAGGACGCTTTGGAGCAAGCCATAAAGATTGAAGCCATGGCGGGCTACCCCCAGGAATATCGGGGGGTGGTGGGCCCGCAATACCCTTCTTTGGTAGGGTTGCAACACCAGATCGCCAGCTTGACCGAAAAGCTCAAAGAACTTCAGTCGGTGAGGCCAGCGCGACCGAATGTTTGGTGTACACATTGTCTGGTCGAGGGCCACGTCGCAACCGAATGTCCTCGGTTGCGCGGCGCAGGAGCAGGACCCTCGGTCGCAGCTATCCAGGGAGGTCCACCACCAGGGGGTGGTGTGGGGATGAACCCGCAGGGAGTCTACCAGCCGCAACAGACCTTTGCGGCGTTCCAACCGCAACCGGGGTCCTCCACCACAGAGTACTGTGAGATTTTCCGGACGATGGGGCATCCACCTCGGATGTGCCCGAT
>JAXQQM020058546.1:0-41570 GCA_034641835.2 Pinus albicaulis
GAGATACCACCAATAGTGACAATGGTTCTCATGGTACTATAGGTACAATCCACGGAATGTGAACAGTGAGATGGCATTGAACACCTGTAGAATCATCCGATCGAAGGCCAATAATGAAAACCTTACGTCGATTGCGAAGAACCTACCATTGAGGCATGCAAGCTCCAAGGTACCAGAAGGGAGTCTCTAGATCAACTTCCTGGATAATGAGTTGGAGTCGACAGGAAGTGACCTTGATCAAAGGTGGGCCATAGTGTTTCCCACATCATCGATTCGAGACAGAGGAACATAATGAGTTTTGAATCAGGATCGAATGAGAGTCAGAGGAAGGTTGAGACTGCAGAGGTCAACTTCTCTTGAACATATCGGTGGCACGACAGTGGATTTGGCAGTATTTGACATCAAAAGATCAGGGGTCATGATGACGAGGAAAAGAGCAGATGAGAGTTCAAAAGGGATTACCCAAACCTATGGAGGCAAATAGAGAATGAGATGAGATGTCCCCAACCCGACATGAATGTAGACAAGTGCCATGTTCAAGAGTGACATACTGCCGACACGACGATGATACTGGTTCCATTTTCCCCACCATTTCTGGCGAGTACCCCAATTATTTTTGAAAACAAGCTTGAAGGGGATAGAATATGCTTGCAATATAAGTCCGTCCTTCAGACGAATCCATCCTAGTACATTTAATGAGCCCTAGGAAGGAGGAACTCGAATATCATCATTATGACTGAATCCAATGTCATCAGGGTTTAACGAGTCTGACAAAGGAAGAACTCGGTGTATTTTCATGTTTAGAGAGTTTGAAAAGACAGCAGAAAAGTAAACTCCAATAGTCCCTTTTCGTAAATAGTTCCTCAGATCCGAAAAGGTAGAAAACTATATCTAAGAAAACCTCCTAGTTGTGATAGGCTAGGGTATTCCTTTTTCGTAAAGAATCTATCCCAGCCCGAAAAAGGGGTAAACGTATACTGGGTAGATGTTGTTTCGCAACCACTTTAACGAGATCAAAATGATAAGGGACTCGAAAATATTTTCATGTTTAGAGAGTCAGAAAAGAGCTGAAAGATGACTCCAAAATGACCTTTTCGTGTTTTTACCGAGTCCGAAAAAGTATAAAATACAACTCGTATCACCGTCGAAGCTACGAAAAAACCTGTCGTTGCACATAAAGGCAAGTGTAAAATCCATTTTTCGACAAAACATATAAAAATATTGAGAAAAATGACTTTTAAAACCTAATTTTGACTTCAAAAGTTATAAATATGCCACAAATGGTAAAAACATATTTACTTTTACTTTTTACCTCATTTGGAGAGCAATAATGGTCTTTTTGTGTGCGAACTTGCGGCGGTGATTGTGACTGATCCAAGACACCATTTAGATTCTCGTCAGTTCCAGGTAAGAGGTTCTCCTTTAAGCTCTGTTTTGATCCATTTGTTATGAATTTCCATTATGCATTTGACCTCTGGGGGAACTTTGGAATTTTAGGGCTCGGCCCATTGGTGCGGGTATCGGGCACGGATCCGCGCCAATGGACTTTTGCTCACAAAGGGGTCGCGCCAACGGCGCAACGCGATTTTCTGCTTTAAATTTTCAAAATGTGAGCCATCCATCTGGATTTTTGAATGCAACAGAGATCTAACAAAGCATTTTTAATCATGTTGATGTACATATTCAGGCATAATGGCTATTGAATGGAAAGAGAGGGAACATGGAGAACATGAATGCACTCCAGAACTGTGGTCTCAAGAAATTCTTCCTCATGCCATGCTTACAAGCTCAACCTGAGCTATTACAGTACTTGGTCAGCATATGGGATGAAAACGAGGAAATGTTCAAACTTCGGGACCAAGTGCTAGAACTTGAGGTCTCTGATGTCTATTTTATAACTAGACTGTCGCGTAGAGGCCCAGTGCCCATTATGACAGGCAGTAGACCCTCTAAAGAGAAGATGGAACAGGTAATGGCGAGAGTGTGCCCAGGGGCACAGACAGGATCGGGAAGTGGGAAAGTGGACATCCACACTGTCTGTGACCTAGCACTCAGAGTAGTACTTCACACTATTGCGTGGGCTGCGGGATCACAGGCACCGCATGAGGCAACCAAGGCGCAACTCCTACTAGCCTCCGAGTGTATGAATCCTACATTGTTTGATTGGGCCACCACAGTGAAAACCAACATCAAAAGGCAGCTAACAAAATGCAAGAAAGCCAAACTAAAACAGTTTGGATACAGTTCCATTCCGGTGTCATTCATCTTGGAACGACTACCCATCTTTCAGGGCCAAGGGGAAATAGTTGTCGAGCCGACACCGAGGGAGCCGAGGATGGCTCGCTGGGCAGCACTTATGCCCAGGTCAGGAGGGGGCCAACAGATGTCTTAGAGGCCCGAGTTCTTTGTGTGGTTACGGCATCAACTGATCGTGGTTGAGGATTGGCCCTATGCAGGTACCGATTTCAAGGGAGACCCAGATCTCCCACTTCCGGAGGGGGATGACTGGGACGAGGAGATGGGTATGACTCTTTTTGATTTTTTATGTATTTATGATTTTTTTTTTATGATACATGTCTATTCTAACAACAGTTTTATATGTATGCATATGTTGGCCCAAAGAGGCCTGCGGGCATGTCGCCCATTGCACGGAGGATCCCTCTTGCGCATGACCCTCAAGCTGAGGGTGGCAAAGGGAGCGAGCTGGTCCAGAACCTAGAGGGCATTTCCTGGGGGATCCCGAACTATGCACGGCTGGCAGATGTCCCATTAGCTTACCAGCGACACACTGTGGGGGTGCCTAGTCACCTTCACTGACTGTTGAGGCGATTGGTGCGCGCGGTATCATGTTACCACGAGCACCACACTGATTAGCTATCTAGGGCTTTTATATGCATATTTTTTGAGAGACATGTTGTCTCCGGTTGTTATTAGACAAACATGTATATTTTTTTATTTTATGTGATGTACACAGACTGCAAACTGTTCAACATATATATCTATATATCTATTTCTGGATGGATCTTTTTATATGTGATGATGTTTTTACAAGTTGCGCAAATGTCTATCTAGAACCATATTAGCTACTGCATCTGTTAATGTATTCATATGTCTGGGTATGTGTTGATATGTGATATAATCAAAATTTCTTTCCAGTAAACGAATATGTAGATACAGACGTAAAATGGATGGGTTTCTTACTGAATAATGACCATTAAGTTGTAATACTACAAGTTGTGAGTCCAGATATACAAGTAATTCACGAATACCGAGGTTCACAGCCTCGGTTAATAATTCCAATACGACACTGTATTCCGCGATATTATTTGTAGCAGGCCCCAGACACACACCATGCAGGTTGACCAACTCACCAGCAGGATCGTAGATTACCCAGGCTGCCGAAGACAGATTCCTGGTACTGCGGGAGGCACCGTCCGCGAAACCAACAAACGGAGTAATGGACATCTGCACAATCAGGAAGACCCGATCAACAGAACGATGCTTACATCGCACACCACACCAGACATGCACACAAATGAATATACAAACCTATGTACACAGACCACACCAAAACTCAAGCGTAGTATTTTTTAAGGTACAGTCCATTCCTAGGCTGTGTCAACGGAACTCCTTCATAATCAATGAGCTCATAGGCCCCATTTTTCAATACTCGTTTTACTATATAGGGCCCATGCCACATGGGTTGGAACTTGCCTGCTCCAAGTTTGTCGTGCGCTTGGTCGTATAGGAGGACGAGGTCCCCTTCGACAAAGGAACGTGGAGAAACTGATTGATCAAAGTGAGCTTTGACCCGCTTCTTCTGTGTTTCAATGATTAAGGCAGCCAAGCGGCGGGTTTCATCCAGCCGTTCCAAATATAAGAGACGTTCTTCTTCAGGAGAAGTGTCAGGCAAAAGTTCCATAGCCAACTTTAAAGAAGGAATTTCGCATTCAACTGGGAGAGTTGCTTCCAGACCATACACCAATTGGAACGGTGTAAATCTGGTCGCACTCTTTGCTGACGTCCGGTAAGCCCATAGAGTTGAGAACAATTGGAGATGCCAATTGGACTTATGAATACCAATTGTCCGTTGAAGCATTGTGACCAAAACTTTGTTCACAGCCTCAACCTGGCCATTTGCCTGGGGGTAATATGGCGTTGAGCTATCATGTCGCAAGCCAAATCTTGATGTCAGCTCGGCCATCATGTAATCTCAAAAATGAGTGCCATGATCGGTAACAATAGCCTGAGGGACCCCGAAACGTGCGATAATGTGGTTGAAAATAAATTGGGCAGCTGTCTTACCGTCGGCGGCTAGTGTAGGCATCGCTTCGGCCCACTTAGTAAAGTAGTCTACAGCGACGATTATATATGCATGCCCCCTGGCCGAATGAGGGTTATACGCCATGAAATCTACGCCCCATTTCGCAAAAGGGCATACGGTAATGACATGGTGCAGAGGGAGGGGTGGCGCGCGCATCTTGCGCTGAAAAACCTGGCACGAATAACATTTTCGGACTGAGATCCGCAAAAAACCAGTGATTTGGTGGACTTAGCAGTGGTAAACTCTAAATCGAACTCCTGAAGGATGACGATCCATTTGGAGTACTTGCCCCCCAGTAATTGTCGAGATAGAATGTACGTCATGGGGTTGCAATCCGAAACCATTGTTACTGTACGCAATAGGATGTAGTGGCGGAAACGCTGCACAGCTTGCACTGCGGCTAATGCCAGTTTCTCGACGTGAGTGTATCGTGTTTCTGTGTCGAGAAGATTCTATGATAGATAATAAACAACATGTTCATTTCCATCATCGTCATCCTGCACTAGAACCATAGCTATGGTGCTAAATGCGGCGGCCAAATATAGAGTAAAGTCACGGTGATAGTTTGGAGGACGAAGCAATGGAGGATTAACGAGTAACATTTTGAGCTTCTCGAAGGATCGCTGGGCAATCTCGTCCCAATGAAAGGGAACATTTTTCTTTAAAAGACGTGTGAATCCTTTGGCCACTTCCGCGTAGTTCGGGATGAAGCGTCGTAGGAAATTAGCTTTTCCCTGCAGACTCTGCAATTGGTGTAACGAAGAGGGTGATGGGAGATTGACAATAGCCTCGACCTTTAGGGGGTCAAGGCGAATTCCGTCCTTGGAGACTATGAACCCCAAAAGACGGCCAGAATCCACGCAAAAGACACATTTATGAGGGTTAAGTCGGATATTATAGCGTCTATAGCGAAGGAAAATCTGGCGGAGGTGTTCGGGATGGTGCTCTCGCTGAGCTGAATGAGCTGGCAAATCGTCTAGATAAGGCTGAACGATATGGCGTATGTCGTGGAATGCATAAGACATAGCACGCTGGAAAGTAGCTCCAGCGTTCTTTAAGCCGAACGGGAGCTTTTTATAAGCAAAGGTACCCCACGGACAGATGAATGCAATCTTGTGTTGATCGGCAGGTAAAATATTTCTCTGATTGTATCCGAAAAAGCCATCCATCAGGGAATAAATCTCACTCCCAGCACATTCATCAATGATTTGATCTATGAAGGGAGTGGAGTAATTGTCCTTAGGACAGGCCCGATTAATATCACGGTAATCAACGTAGACTCTTATAGTACCCTGCTTCTTATCTACAGGGACAATATTTGAGACCCATTCTGTGGGGGGAATCGGGTAAATGAGGCCCGCGTTCAGAAGTTTTTCAACTTCTGCTTTAATGGCAACGGCTTTGTGAGGATGCACTGGGCGAAGACGCTAGCGCATGGGTTTCGCACCGGGATAGGTAGGAATCTCGTGCACTACTATGCTGGGATCAATCCCAGGCATTTCGTCATAGGACCAAGCGAACATGTCTCTGAATTCACGGAAAAGATCGGTATAAACTTGTATCTCATCAGGAGAACAAGTCACTCCCACATGTATGTTCTCGACTATCCCCGGTTTGACGGAGATGTCGATCGGAATGGTTTGAGTAATGTTGCTCAGGTTTTCCTCCGAAAGGACCTCATGAGTCAATATAGGCGTCTGGAGAGGAGGAGTAGGAACCTGAGATGCAAAACGCTCTAGACAATCAGACATTGCCCCCAGGCTGGGCATGAAGGAGGAACGATGATGTCCATCGCTCCAAGGCAGGTCCTCAAGAGACATTGTTTCAACAATGGCCTCATCAGAAGGGAAGATCTCTTTAAGAGGATCAGCTAAGTCGGCCTCGCCGAGCCAGGGGGATTGGGAATAGATATCTAAAGCCATGCTTGAAGGAGCATGTTGAGGAGGAGGAGGATCAGATACGGCGACAATTTCACAGTAATTAATCTCTACTGGAGTTAAGGGCATCGATTCTCCAAAATCAGTCACCTGTTCAGGCGAAGGGATGATCCATGGGTCGTCAGACCTAGAGGTCATATTAACTTGAACGGTGTGCGGTGGTGGCACGGGAAAAATACCCATGTGGACGGGGTCTTTGAAGAGACCGGGCCCTACACTGTCAGGGGGATTGGGGATTTGATCCACGTAAGGAACGTTGTTCTCAGAGGATGAGGTGAAGAAAGACAACTGATCCACAGTAACGATTTTGCCCTCATGAGGAAACTTAAGAAGTCGGAAGAGGGTGGACGACACACATAACATGGCGTGAGTCCAACTGTGGCCGAGAAGAAGATTGTAGTTAAGCTTGGCGTCAACCACTTCTACTTCTACATTGACTGTCTTCCCTTGTAACGTAATCGACAAACTCTTGAGAACACCCAGGGGTTTTGATTCCCGACCATCGAATGCTTCTAAGGCATTGGGAGACGATGAAAGAGCTGGAGAGCCAATGGCCTTCCAGCAGGCAGATGACATGACACAGGTGGAAGCACCTTCATCCACAACGACCCTATGGATGTTGAGGCCATTGATCCCGACTTGTATCACAAGAGCAATTTGATGCGAAAGTCGGGGGGTAAAATTTTCTAGGTCGAAGGTGAGAAGATTAGAATCAGTGGGATCGATTCCACCAATCGCAGACAACAGAGCTTTCCGTTGGGAAGGGCAACTTTGAAGGACTTCCAATGCGGATAAGCAGAAGGCGCCTGTGCTAGATCCTCAACAACACTGTAGTGCTGAGCGGCACGGGCATTTGGGTTGTAGGAAGATATTCGCAGAACACCTTTAGAGGGTGGCCTCACAACAGGTTCAGCAGTAGGCTTCTCAATTTCCAAAGGACCGGAGACAGGTGGAGGAGGTAGGCCATCCACAACTTCCTTCCCAGCTGCGTGACGTGATTCGGCATAATCCTTCGAGCGCGTAGCAATTGAGACAGGTGCAGCACCATTCATCATAAAGACCTGGGACCCAAATGGTGCAGATGGTGAAGGCTGTTCAACCATCTGGGTCTGCTGAGACAGGAACGTTTCTTTGAGAACTGTCGGAGTCCCTTTGGAGCCTTTGAGAAGTTGACTAATTTCGGATCGTCGGGGACAATCCTTGGTATAATGATCTCCTTCAAAAATAAGGCAGGGGTACTTCGGTTTACGTTGAGAATCGTCATCAATACGAGGTTTAGAAGATTCTGGTTTAGGGGCGTCAGGCTTGGATTTTCCTTTGCCCTTCTTCTTTCCTTTGGAGGCCTTTTCCGTAGGATTAGCCTGAACGGCGTTGACCTCCGCAGTTTTCCTAGAATCTGGAGGAGCGGGAAGAGCAGAATTATTGGAAGAATTGGACTTCTGCTTCCCATTCGAGGATTTGCGAGAATTTTGAGAAACGGAACCAATAACACCATCCACCGCAGGGGTAAGTGGCGCTTTAGAGGTTCCCGGCTGTGGAGCATCAGTCAAAATATCATAAAGCGTGCCAGATTGAGAGTACACTAGATCCAGGTATTGGGCACGCGCGATGGCTTGTTCTTCAGTCACACATGCCCCCATAGCAATATCTTGAGCGATTTTGTTAACGAAGGAGGTGGTGAACCAATGAGTTAGTAGCTGATCAGGTATATCAAACTTGATCAGTCTACGATGACGTCGCCATTCATGAATATGATCGGATATGTGGGTGGCTTTATCCTACTTCAAAGAAGTTAGGAGATGCGTCCCGGCTTCATAGCGAACCGGTAACTGAAAGTGAGTCAGAAAAGCCATTGCTAACGTATTGAAGTCTTGAAAGATGCCACGAGGTAACTCTATATACCACTTAGCGGCAGCACCGGTAAGAGTGCGTTGGAAGAGACGTAAACGAATTGAATCATCCACCCAAGAATTAGACGAACACCATAGATGGTAGGTCATTACATGAGCTTGGGGGTCCTCTCCAGCGTTACCTTCAAACTTAGGGCAGTCGCCGGGTACCTTGGTCGGAACCGGGGGCCAATAAGGATTGTGAAGAATCGGATCATTGGTTAATTTAGAAACGTCTGGTGACTCCAAGGTAGCCAAGAACGGCAACTGCGGATTAAAAGGCATACCAGGCCCTCGATAAGGACCTGTACCTGTACTCCATGCTGGTTGAGTGTATCCTTGCCCCCATGGGTTCTGTCCCGGAGGATTCTGACCATAGGGGGTATAGGGCGTATAACCAGTCTGATATGGCTGTTGGTAACCAGCGTACGGGGGTTGATAACCAGAGTACGGACCTTGATTATATGTCGGCCTCGTTTGAGCAGTCTGTGGATTTGGCTACTGAGTATAGGTGTAGCCGGGTTGTTGAGTGTAATAATGGGAACCTTGGGGTGAGTTATAAGTCGGTTGAGATTGACCTTGAGAATAGTAACCGCCTTGGGGTTGAGCGGGCTGCTGGTAGGTGGGACCCTGCTGAGTCTGATAATTTGGGTGCACCGGTTGATTCGGTTGTGGCATCGAGTAAATCGGCTATTGGGCAGGGTTGACAGGATGTGCAGGCTGGCCTGGTTGGACACGCTGACTTGGCTGGACGGGCTGACCTGGCTGAGCAGGTTGACTCGGGTAAACAGGTTGCGCCGGTTGTGCTGGTTGACCTAGCTGGATGGGCTGACCTGGTTGAGCAGGTTGACCCGGGTAAACAGGTTGCGTCGGTTGTGCGGGTTGACCTGGCTGATGTGGGACACCAGGCTGAGCCGAATGGACCGGTTGGCCAGGTGGTGGAACGAGGCCAGGTTGTGGCTGGTAACCAGTTTGACCTGCAACAGGACCGTAAGATGATCCTGGCTGATGTGCAACATTCGGACCAACAGGATACTGAGGTTGCTGAGGTTGCACCATAGGTTGAGAAGGTTGGACTTGCCCCCCAGGACTGTACGATGACCCTGGTTGGTACCTTGGTTGACCTGTGGGTCCTTGAGGTTGCCCTGGTTGGACCACAGGGTGAGTCTGGATGGGTTGACCTGAAGGGTTGTAGGACTGTCCCTGCGGACCGTATAACAACCCCTGTTGGCCCGAAGGGTAGCCTTGTAAGGGCTGTCCTTGCGGGTCGTAAGGATAACCAGGTTGGCCCGAAGGTTGGCCCTGGAAGGGTTGCCCTTGCGGGTTGTAGGGTTGCCCAGCCTAGTTAGATGGAAAACCTTGACCATGGAGATAAGCCTCTGGAGAGGGTAAACGTAAAAGGTTTCCCTGCTCATGGTATTGATATGGAAAAATGTAAACAGGGGTACCATCTTGTGCATAATGCGAAAAATATTGGTGGTTGGGATCTTGAGAGGATTGTCCAACCTCGGGGTTCGATTCTTGTAGGGACAATCGATACTCCTCAGGAGAAATGTTCTCCGGCATAGCAGATGCTATATAGATGTCTTCGAGAAGCGATGTGGTCCTTACGGACTGAGTGGTAACAGCAGGTGTAGATGCGGGCACACAGACGGTGGGCCAGATGGGAACTGAAGTGACTTGAGGGGATGACGTGATGGGTGTCCTTGGAGACATCCCCAATGAAGGAATAACCAGCCTCGTAGAGGGAGTTGATATCCCCATAGAGGCAACGGCGGTCTTGATCTGACTCAAAGATCGATATCCCACTAGAAGTGAGGGACCGAGCGAAGACATGACAGATAACTCGGGGTTGTCTTCTGGGAACAACTGGTAATCTTCACCAGACGTGGGGATTTCCTCACCAGGAGAATGGCTGGATGAGCCCAGGTCTGAACCTGCTGCTAGATCTGCTAGAAGACGGCGAGGACTAGGAGGAATAACAGCAGCTATAAAAGGTGAACCCGATGTAAGAGGAGGGAAATGTTCCCCTACCCCAAATCCGGACCAAGTGTCGGATAAGGGCCAATTGAACTCAATTGGTCCTCCAAAGGGAAGCTCAGATAGAACCGGTCCCCCGTCGAGAAACTCGAAAACAATGGGCTGCTGTGGTTCAGCAGAGGATTGCGAGACCTCTGATGAATCGTCTGTATATGGATTACCAGTAGACGAAACTGAGGGTTTCGCCACTGTGACAGTAATGACAAAAGGAAAAGATCAAACACAACATACGGGCTAAAAAATCAAGGCACACAATCAAACGGCCAACAAGCAAATTCTAACAGGGCTTGTGATCATAGGTGATTTATTTTACCACATTGAAACTTAGAAACTTCACCGTTTCATGTTTTAAGAGTCGAGAAACGGATGAAAGATGACTCTATCTCTTTCAGTTTTGAAGCAAGCATGAAAGGACAAGCGCTTGGTGATCTTTTCAAATTTAAGGAGTCAGATAAGATCAAAATGACTGCTCAGGGATTCTAGGCAAAGGGTGTACCAAATAACCGTGAACTGCAATATACACCTTGGTTTCAAAATGAAAGAGAAATCAACCAAGGACTTAACGTAGGTGCAGGCAATCTCCCCGAATGCTGTGTCCGGTGTATCACGGGTATAGGGCGGCAGACTCGGCTTCCTATGGATAAAGGATAGAAACCTAGTGGGTTCTCCCTTTATATACTAGACAGTACGGGGAGCACAAGTCCGTGCTAGCACTGTCTAAAGCCAAGAGGCGAACGACAGCTACTAGGTTTAACGACGCCGGAACACGTCTCTAGCCTAGACCTCTAAATATTTCGTTAATGTTTCAATGCTGCTTTAGTGTAAATTGAATAAATTTTAATGTTAATCTTCAATTACGTTTCAATTTTCAGGCCCTAGCGAGTGTAATGTCTCAAAATCTCCTAAATGCACACTACATGTCATAGTATATCATTTCATTCGATGAAAGCTAATTACGAGAGAGTTAAGAGCTTTTCACACAATAACAAAATGACCAGACAACAACCAGTGATGTCTCTAATGCAGCTAATGGAAACTAAAAAGCTTTTCTTTCAGAGTAACTAATCACTAATAACACGGAAAAGATTTTATTCACACTAACTAATCAAAAGCAAAAGAGATTTTTTATATTTTCAGTGTTTGAGAGCAGAGTGCACTAAACAAGTAAAAACTAATGAAATGAACAATTTGAGAAGCGAAAGCAAAAGAGTAAAAGCAAGCAAATTTCACTCAATGCAAACACACAATTAGAGCTCAAATCGACAAAACAATCCCTCAAAACCAAGAGAATCCCAAAGACTCAAATGAACCATGTAATCTAGGCCCAAAACGAGATAAGGCAGAATTCGAATGAAGAAGAAACCAATCGCTCAAACAACGCAACAAAGCGACAGAGAACCACCAAACGAATGCAGAGAAGCAACCACAAAGTTGACTGAACAGATAGAAACCAAAAACTCCTATGGGAGGCTCGACACACTATAGCACCTAGATGCCCTAGGGCTAGAATGCAAAATCAATAGAAGAGGGCAAACAACCAAAGGATGAAGGCCACAGTCAGTCAAACAAGGCTCCACAACACTCAGGCATTCGTAAAAAATAAACCAAAATCACAGATCAAGCTCATAAAGCTCAAAACAGAGCAAACCCTAGCACCTTACAGAATTGGTGCCACTGTCAGGCTGAATCTCGCGCCAGAATAGAATTGGCGCGGGTAATACACTGGCAATATGCGCCAATTGGCGCGACTGTCAGGCTAATAAGCGTGCCAGTCAAGTTTACTAAGCAAAAATAAAAAAGAACAATCCAAGAAACAGACTAGTGATGGTGAAGCTAAACAAAAGCCAAACACACGAAAAGAGCCAGCCAAAAGAGCTGATCAAGCAAGCAAAGTCAAGAATCGACCAAAAAGACAAGACAATACTCCAAATCAACGTCTCCCCAGCGGAGTCGCCAATTTGTTGTAGAGGTAAATCCCCTCTGCGGACAGAGGCGATCCCTACTAGCCCAGATCGGGTCTAGCAACAATCGTATCACGCTAAGGCGCAAGTTCCTAATTGCAATAGACCAAATTGCGAAGAAGGCCTACCTTAAGTCCAACGCTGTTGTTCGTAGAGAAGATAACGCTCTCGTTTCCTTGCTCCGACAGATCACAATTCTCCCACTTGTCGTGATCGAACAGCTGCACAGACAAGAAACACGACGAATACACAAGCGTAAAACCCAATATATGCAATTATGTATCAGTCAGAGAAGACACAACTCATGATCATAATGAACAATACGAGTGGAACCATAACCAAAGTCGCTTATCATTAATTAATACAAATAAAGATACAACCTGGCTCTGACGCTGAATCTTCCTTCGGCGGGTCGACAGCGGAATACGTCTCGGTAAAGCTCGTCGGGAATGAGATAAGCCTCTCTCTTCGGTTGTCTTGACAATAATCTCCTTGCTACTAATTTGGCTCTATGAGGACTATCAAGGCTCTTGCAACATTGTTTAGGCTATGAAGGCTCTTGGAGACTAGCTTGCAAAGGAAAATGGCAAGCTTATATAGATGGTGGAAGGGGAGTTGGGATCCCTACAATCATGGGATTGGCCCTATCCTCAAGGAAGCTTCCATGAGAGGTGGAAAACCACTTCCTCTACATGGAGATCCGGAGCCAACCTCCCAACTCAATTTAGAGACCAGTTCAGGAATTGGTTGGAGTCAATCTTCTGCCATTTATTTTTAAAAAACACTCCTTAATAAGCCTAGCGCGGGTACAACACTAAGACAGTGCGTCAGCTAGTGCACCCTCTTTGGAGGATTTCCCCCATTGGCACGAGGTCTGAACTGTTTAGTCGCGCCAAGGCAAAAGCTATTTTTAGGGTTTTTCACAAGGAATTGTCTTCAGGGGAATGAATATCTTTGTTCAGGGGAATGCCATGAAAGTGGTTTCAGGTTATGTCACTGCTCACAGGGCACGAAATAAGCCCTCCAATGTGCGGGACGGGGAATTGCAGGGACGGTGACAAATTGCTGTGTAACACATACAGATTATTTTTGAGCAACAAGAGTTGATTAACAGATGCAGGATAGTCATAGAGAAGGAAAAGGCAGCGCTCAAGACCAAACTAGTAGAAGCATCAAACATGATTAAAGTGCTCAATTTAAAGATCAAAACAGAGTTAGAGCAGATTAACATTTCAGACAGAACAACCGCCATTCTAGAAATAAAAAAGGTTTTACAAAAGAAGAATTTACTTAATCAATTGGAAACAAAGTGTCAAACCTTGGACATTGATGTCCAGAGGTTTCATACAAATTTTAATGTGCTGAACCAGAGGGGACTGCCTGGATTGGTACCTCCAAATGAAAAACTGATAAATTTGGAGGAATATTGTAAGAAATTGTATACCTTTGCAATTGACAAGGCAAAGTTTGCAAGGATTAAAGTACATGTAAAAGGGAAAGCTTTTCTTAAAGCTTTGGAGTTTGATTTAATTATAATACATGAAATCAAACGTCTGTTCCTCAACAAGCCAACATTTGAAAGATACACAGAGGTGGATGAAGTTTTCAGAAAGGTGGTAAATCTGGAAATTCCGAGTGAAGAAAGATGGGATAAGCTATGTGAAACCATCGAGTAACTTTTGACTCCAACAACATGCCAACACAACAACATTTTTGGGCCACATCATCAACTGTTTCCTGAAAAACAGTGACGGATCACTCATCAGTTTTGTTTTCCTATAATTTGATACTATTTTGGTCATCAGTTTTAGATACTTCTAAGTGATAGAAACTAGTGTAAATAACTCTCCATTCGAGTTATTAATGGTTGCACCCTTGGATGAGCATTTGTAAGCAGAAGTGTATGAACTTTGATCATTGATGATAATAAAAGGATTTTGGATTTGTTTCAATCAGTTTTTTCTCTTGTAAGTTTTCCAGTTTTCATTACATTTTGTTTTTTGCATATGTTTAATGTTTATGAAGATAATTAGGTAAGAAAAAGTTGTATTTCAGTTTATCTTAAATCCTCTAAAGTTATTATCTATATTAGATAATGACTTATTGAACTGTCTGTTTTTATAAGTCCCTCTACATCAATTAATTATCAGCATCTTCATAAAGTTAAATATGTTTTGTTAAGTTGTTGAACATTGTTTGGCAATTTTTCACACTTGTGATTATTAAACATTCAATTTGAATATTTAACTCATCATACTTTCTTACACTTTTTGCTTCTACACATGCAATCTTAAATCACTGTTTGAAGTAAAGCAACAACCCTTTTCTTATTAATTAATATTATCTAAAGTTTAAGCACATCTGTATGCAATTGCTTTATACATTGATCATCCAAAAACCCCAACTTAAAACAAACAAAATATTATAGATGCTCTGGCATAATTAATTGACCTAAAATTATCTTAGAGGACAACAAAAGGCAATTTTGGGAAATTTTCTAGCAATTTCGTGGAGCAGCAAACATCGTATCTACTGCAGGTTGCATTTTCTGCTTGTGGAGGAGAACCAAGCATTTGGGGTCAATTTTGGAGCGTTGAAACTAGAGAAAACCCTTTATGGGTTTTTCTGGGGCTTTGACAAGGACCTCAGAAATAATTTGGTATAATTTTCTGGGTAGATTTGAGGGGTCCAACAAGGATCCCAACTCAGCCAACATCTAGAGGAGCTAGGGGGAAAATGGGCCAAAATTCCAAGGTCAACATTTGGCCAATTCCTTCGTGGGATTTTGTAGGTTATTGGTGGAGAGCACGGGGTTAATTTCCCAGAATTTTTTTGAGCACCGAAGGGGGCCCTAGTAGCTATTATTTGCAGACAGCATTGCAGTTTTCTCCAGGACATCGCATAGATTGTTGGGGACAACCACATTGCATGTTAGAGCAGTTGATTTCATCACTTGGATATTGTTAGCTTGCCTTGAGCAAGCCCAGGTGCATGCTTTCTGATTTTACTTTGTACCCAGCAATTATATCAATAAAATGACTCAGATCAATGCAATTCATGGAGATTTCTGGTTGTTAAATGTGCTGTAAATTTTTGTATGTGTTTTCGCTATGTTTTCTTTGTTTAGCACTGTATATTTTTGTTAGGAATATTACAGAGGTGGTGTTGGTAGTGAAATGCATAGTAATAAGAATTAGTCAAGTTGGCGAGGAATCATTGGTTTTTCTAAACTTGACCCCTAAACAAGGTTGGTTTGATCTTGAACCATCCTAGTTTGACCAAATGAATCTGACTTGTGTGTGACTTGTTGACCTTGCCACCTACACCTACCTACAAGTTAGTGAGAAAAGCCTTCAACCCCACAAGGTGTGGTTAGTGGCAAGAAAATCAGAGAAAGGGTTGTCACACTAATCCCGACTCTCTCTGTTTAAGCTATCTTCTTGGTTAGCTATAAGGGGTGGTCCATAATGAAAAGTTATATAATATGAGTCTTTAGGAGAAAGGTTAAAGTGAGATGAATTACCTTTTAAGATTAGAACTAAATATGATTTGAGTAATATGAAATGAAATAACCATTAAGCATCAACACATGAGATAAGCATAAGCATATGAAAAACTAGCGCCTTTTAAAGTATTGCTTAAGAAATGAAAGATATTTACTTAAAATAGATGAAATGCTTTCAAATGGAAAGCATAAGTAATCCTGAAATGAACCAAGAAAATGTTAGCGCAATTCAAGATTTAAGGTTGCTTTAAGGATATCTTGCAAAAGGAAAAACAACTAGTGTTCTACTTGCAATTGTAGATAAAATAATTTTTGCCATAACAAAGTATTCAATTTCAATAATTACTTGTAGAATAAACAATTGCAAGTAAAACAATGAGGTGTATTAGTATGAGATGCAATTACAGTAGATTTGGATGCAATTAGTCTTGGTTACTTTTAATCTAAAATGCCTAATCTAGGTGAGAAGACCTCTTGTGCTCTTACCAAGGGGTAAAAATTGGGGTGACTGTAAGAAAGAGGGGGCAAGTCTGAAAATTCTTGAATGTTACTTATGCAGAAATCTACTGTTAGATCTGGTTATGCTCCTCCTACTTAATTAAGTTATTAACTGAAAAAAATTCAGATTAATATCGAAGCAAAACACATAACAGACTTTCACCAATTCAGATCTAGAAAAAGTGCATGCACACATAGACAAAGTGACACAATGATTTTCTGGACAATAGTCCCCAGAAAAACGCAATGCGGGAAAACCGGTCTCTAGCTGTTGGAGGGTTTTATTATTAAGAGTATTTCTGAATACAGCAAATCTGGGTTCCCGTCTGGAAAACCCAACAGAGAAAATATAGATCTGCAACTCACTAGCTGTTTTGAAGCCAAAATATTTATTGATCCACACCCTCAAACGGTATTTACAGGACTCGGCCAAAATTAAGTTCTAGAAACGCCAGCGCTGCCCCTGAAGCCCCTGCATCAGCCTTTGTAGCCTCTGCATCCCTCATCGTGACCTGGAAAGGGCTGTGTAACCCCTGACTAGGTGATGCAGTCCCTACACTGCCCCTAAGGGTCTCTGCGTAACCTCTGAGGGTTTCCAGCTGGCTTACGCTGCTCTGGGAGTGACTGCGCAACCACTGCGTAGCTGAAGCTGCCTTCGCGTTGCGCAATTGTTGCCCTCTCTGTTGTTGATGCTCTTGCTTCTCTGCACTGCCTTTCTGAAGCTGCCTCTGTCTCTTGCTGATTCTAGACACTGGGATCAGACCATCCCCTTTGTCTAAACTCCCCTCTCTGCAGTTGAAAGACTTCTGAGAATTCTTAGCAAACCCTGCCCTACAATCTCAGCTTAGCTTCAGTGCTCTGCCTTTGTGTGTCTTTACAAATGACTCCAAGCCTTTCTTTTATACTTTTCTCGTTGGGAAACCAACGACCATGATCAGATCTTGAATCAATGGCTAAGATTAAAAGAAAGCCTGATCCGTGTGACTTAAGACAATTTCATCACATGTTTAATTTAATTAACTTTAATTATTTAATTTTCCTAAGTTTAGATTCAGGAAATACATTAAAATGATTAATTAATTAAATATCTCCCAAACTAGATGAAATTTCCCAAATCCCTTTTTGGGTCTTGTAGATCGTGTGTACTCTAGTCCCTCCACAAATTTTGGGAACTAGAGCACATTCGATGCTACCCCCAGTAGACAAAATATCAACAGCGAGGACACGGGGGTGTCATTAACGATACTCGTCCCCCGAGTCTTATGAGTCAACATGTTTTTTCGTTCCTACAAGGAGACAAGCCACCTTCATAACTGTAGGGTCACACGCTTTTACCTTACTTCGTACCAAATGGAAGAACTTTCCAAGGAAGTCTTTTTTCCCTATAATTTTTGTCAACAAGCTTATGTTTGGAGGTTAATTTTAAATGTGCAACTAAGTTAAAATGTCTACTATGATATGCAAGTAAATTTGCAAATGTTAAATAAATGATGGAGATACTTTAGACACAAGATTGCATAAACATGTAAGTATTTGCTTTGCCTTATGATCAAAATGTGATATACCAAAAAAAAAAAAATTTAACTTGAGAAATATGAGAGATTGAATTGCTTGTACGATAAATGGCAATGCTTGTGAAAATTTAACTCAAGATTTGTATTCAATTAACTTTGCAAAAGAAATAGACTTTATATGAGCTTGAAATAAAATGAAAGACTGCTTTGTAAAGTGAAATTGCCCAGGTACTTGATGCACTAAAACGTAAGATGTAAAATGTGATCGATGGTGAAGCAGTAGTGTACTTTAAACAATATTTCAAGTTAAATGAGTGAAATGCAATGTGCATGTTTGTGTTAATTAGCCAATTAAAATGAGATGCATGTAAGTGAGAAAAAATTAATAACTCAAAACACAAGTCCTCTCCAAAATGTGGAGAGCTAGGGATGCCAATGGGTAAAACCCATGCTTCCAAAATCAGAAATTTTATTAGCTTTACAAGAGGGAAATGACCATGAGGCCTCCTCCAACCTAAGGAAAGTCTTTACAAACAAAAATTTGAGACCATAGACTTTTCCTCGATGAGGATTTCTAAAATAAAAGACTCAAAAGAGTTCAGATTTTACAATAGAAGAAGAGAAGCTAAGCCTCTTCTATGCACACGACCAAAGGAGAGAGAGCTATCTTCCTCATTTGAAATTCAAAGCTCAAATGTCCTGCAACAACTTGATAGTAATTTCTTGAAAGTGAATTTCGCAAGTTGCTACAAGAAAACAAGTTAGAGAAAGAGGGCTACAAAACCAACCAAATATTAGATAGATAAAATTACAAAATATTGCACAACAATTTACAAAGGGCTAAGCGAAAGAGTTCGAGTAAACTCTCCTCTTTGCTTTATCATTTTCAAGTTCTTAGATAGCAAATGAAAGCAATGAAGTACAATGTTTTAAAAGATATTTAAATTTAGAAGTACTCGGCTTGTGTACAAGCTATGTCTCAAAACCCTTGTAAAACCACTTTGCAAGATAAGACTATGAAGGCTCAAAGAACAAATGAGAGCTCCTTTGAGAATGCATCAAGAGTGGGTTGGTCTCTCCGAAGACTTCCCCCAACATTTGCTTCTTTGATCCCAACAAGATGTTCCCTCTACAAAACTTCACTAAAGAATTAGTTCCATATAGATTTAGCAATAGACAATGATAAGAAACTCTAGAGATTTATTTGAAACCAACTAGAGCATTTTATACCTAGAGCATGCTTCTAAATCAAATGACAATGTAAGATAGTTCTACATTAACAAATCTACAAGAGCATATGGAAATAAATTAGATCAAAGCATAAGTAAAAGGAATTATACCAATGATCAATAATTCATGACACTCCAAAAGGAGGAACACCTCATGAATGAAACCCTAAAGTCTTTATTGATATTTCTGAAATTGTACAAAGCAACAACGTTTCCACAAGCACAAAAGCTAGTAAGAAGATTACAAATGAGAAGCCCAAGGTTCACTTATATAAGATAATGAGAGAAAATCCCAATGAAAAACCGAACGACAAGAAGTGAGAGGGAAGAGATAACAAGGAAAATTCGAATTTGATAAGTGGAGCTCCAAAGCCAAGTGTAAAAAATCGATTTTTGGCAAGTTGACATCATTTTCTTCTTCCCTTATGTGCCAAATTCGAATTTTATGATGGAATGACAACTGTAGATGGGTGGTAACCCATGTGGGGACAATTTCTCACAAAAATATCTACCAAATATTCTCCCATACCCTCCTAAATGTGCATTAACTTCATAATTTCGAATTTCCCGGAAATTTGAATTTATTTGAGCACGTGTCCTTTCCTTGATTTTAGGAGTCCATATCACCTTGGGACTTCACTTTAACTCCTCCATAATTTTCCACCTCATTTCCACAACATTTAGTATGTGTGGATATTAATTTTTTTCCATTTATTTAATTTCTGGCTTAATTAATTGCCAGATTTCCCAATAAACTTAGGAAAATTGGGTTTTGAGGGTTCAAAACACATTTTTAACCCCTCAAAGTGTGTCATAGTAGAAATTTGAGGGTGAGAGGTGTAATTTTGATTACTCATACCCCATGCAACTTCTCTAGACAACACTTATTACAATTCAATTTTTTATTGCAATTTTTGACCTGCGGGAAATCTAAAAAATTAAAAAATAACTACCTAGACCTAACCAAATTATACAAACTTTTTTCTATGATCTAGTATGGTAATATACATTGACTCTAGACACTAGGACTCATCCAAGGCCTGACCATCAAGATGTACTCCGACTTTGGGGTAAAATTGGAGGAAAAAACTTAATTAATTATTAAGTCCTGGTGGGGAGATGATAATTAACCGAGTAAAAAAAACATCTCAGAGTAATACTCACTTGTTGGCAAGGTCCTAAGCTACCAAGGCGTGTTACTGACTCAAAACTCATCATTACTAGCATCACTTATTACAATTCCTCGTAGGGCGTGGAATCTAGGTACAAGAGAAAATGATGAGAAGTAGAGGTAGAGTTTAAAAACTCTGGTGATATGATGATATCTGATGGTACAAGTGTCCTTTGGTTCATTCTTGGGCATGGAGTCTTCATATAATCATTAGGTGCCACTCCAGTGGTCAACATGACCTAGACAGTTTCGATTTTTTTTTTTCTAGTTTTATTTTCGATGTACTAAGTTTTTGCTGGGTTGATTGGCTAGTTTTTTCCAAGTCAAGAGTCAAGTTTGACTAGTGGGCTAAAATGAGCTTGTGTTGAGTCAAGTTTGGTTACTTTTGTAAAATGGATTGTAAGAGCCATGCTTGGGAATGCCACTTGCAGATTCTTGTTTGGAATTGTAATATGTATCCAAATGACCATGCATGATGTAT
Source organism: Pinus albicaulis (assembly GCA_034641835.2). Classification (NCBI taxonomy): domain Eukaryota; kingdom Viridiplantae; phylum Streptophyta; class Pinopsida; order Pinales; family Pinaceae; genus Pinus; species Pinus albicaulis. The sequence continues at coordinate 20,550 of JAXQQM020058546.1, forward strand.
GTGCAAAATTGTAAATGGATGGTTCAATCTTTGTGGCATTGTTGGTGTAGTGGCTTTTGAAATCTTAGGGTGAAGGGCACTTGGTGTTGCGGCAAGTTTAGAAGCTAATGTCAAAGGAACTTCATTAAGAATTTGATGACCATTGTAGTACTTGGGGGTTAGCTACAAGGTTGATATGGATGCATTCTTTGGACATCGGGTATATAAAACAAATTTCTTTCTTTTTTAGAATTAGGTTGGTAGAATAAGGATTTCACAAATGGGGGATGTTTGGGCCAAGGACAAATGTAGGTGGATTACATAGAGTGGTTAGTTTTTCCAAAGGCTACATGCAATGGAAAAACAATCTTTCACCATATGCAAGGATCCATTTGGAAGGATTGAAAATGGTTATTTGGGAAACCTTTATTTGTTTATGGGGCCAAATAACTTTATATTAGGTTGCCCATATTTTTCTTATAGATAAACTAAATGGACATGAATTGTTGAAGATCATGAAGCTAGAAGGGTTCGGAGATTTGAAAGTATCTGGAAAGCGCATAGATCCTTCAAAGCTATAGTGCTTCGCTGGTTGGTCTTAATGATAGGTTAGCAGTTGAAGATGGGCTTCATTGGGTGAGATTTATAGATGGCAGTTGCATTGTGATAAACAAATATGGCTCATGAAATAATAATCTGGAATAATTGGAAAATAAAGATATCCATTGAGGATAAAGTAATAATATATATGAGTAAAGATGATATGATATTACAAATGAGGGTGCCATTATAAATACAAGGAGACAATGCCCTTTCATATGAAGTCACTTCTTTTCATTGAGGCATGTCTTTTTTTTTTTTTTATGTTGGTTTGACCCATGGGGGATTTGTGTTAATTTTCCACTATTCTGTGCTTAACACAATCACTTATTCCAATTCTTATTCAATTGGAAATCTATTTTTTCAATACAATTCAATCTTCCAGTAACTATAAGCAATTGTAGACAGAACAATAAATCCAATGCACAATAGAAGACAACCTAGATCAAGAGAGACAGTATTTGGTCAAAGACCAGGGAAAAACCCCACAAATAGGAAAACCCTTTCAAAATTCTTCTTCTATTAGATTGTCATCAAATGTTCGACAGAGAGATACAATGTTCCAATTCATCAATGATGAGTCAAAGTTGAATCTTTGACTTAACCAACAATCAAAAAACCAATATCCAAAAGATGAGCCCAAAAGTCAAATTCGGTCAACAAGTAAAATTTGCAATTTTGGTTATTATGAACAACAATGGTAGTAGCCCTAGCAAGTCAACGGTCAACGGTTAAGACTCCTCCAAATCATCTTGGTCAACTATCAAAAGATGCGGCCTTGAATGTTGGTCAAATTTCAGTTAAAAGAGTCCCTCCAAATATGGTCAAAGTTAAACTTTGACCTGTGGAAACCCTAACACCGTAATTTTGGTCAACCGTGGCCAAAGTGCCCTGAAAAAGTCTAGTCAACCCTTTAGTCAATTTGCCTTCCAAACATATCTGAAATTCGATCAACCCAAATCAAAATATCTAAAACGAATCCAAGTGAAAGGTTGGTCAAACAGTCCCAAACAGAAAGTCAATGTTGGTCAACAAATCCTCCTTCTCTCTCCTTTGCATGTGCCATGTGTGGCCTCCGAACCTGCAATTTCAGAGCTATACAAACCATAGAAGAGACGATATGAATGATGTGACGATGCTTCAAAGTGAATGTGACATTAGGTCTATTTAAATGTGTCTCAGGGGGTCGAATTAGCTTTCCCAGGACTTGTACTTTTGTGCACATGTGGGTTTCATCTTAAACATTATATTTTTCCTTGACCAAATTAAATTCTTCCAAGGGCTAGTAGGGGCTTCTCTGGATTAGGAGATCAGCCAGCCTCAAGATCAAATTAAGAAACAACAAACACCAAAAAATGATCATGAACTTGATGAAGCAAAGAAGGAAGTGGATCACCTCAAAAACATGCTGCAAGAGGCAAACAATAGGGAAAGCGCCTTGACAAGGCAACTCAAGGAAAAGGAAAAGCCAAATAAATGGATCAGGCAGGTTAAAGAACTTGGGAAGCAAATCACCTCCTTGAAGAGGGAACTTGAAGAAGCCAAAAGTATCGAGGAAGTCGTAGGAAGTCAAATGAAGCAGAAGGAAGATGTCTACATAGAACAATGTGACAGATTTCTGCTTACTGACAAGAAATATTATTTTTGCAGGTTGAAGAAGGAATTATATGGCCTCAAAAAGGTTCCTAGAGTTTGGTATACCCGTCTTGATGTGAAAATTCTACAACTAGGAATCCTACCACAACAACTGATTAGATTTATTCTATTTGTTAATTTACTGAACAAATTATTTACTGTTTGCTATGGTAAATATCGAAATCAATACACTGCAACCCTCACAAAATAAATACAGCGGAATAAATACAATGTAGAAAAGGTAGAAACACACACACAAATAACTCAATTATTTTCGAACTAAGTCCTCGGAAAAACCCAACTCAAGACAACTGTTGCAGCAGCTGAGGGTTTTTATATTATGCAGTAGTAAATTCTGAGTACAAGTCTATGGTTTCTCTATATCTAGCAAACCATATAGAGTAATTCTGACAACAAGTTAGTGAGAAAAATCTCACTCTGCAACTGGCGATTCGACACTGATCCGGCTTCGGATGAGCTGCTCTGCGCAATCACTGCGTCAACCTACGCAGTACTACGTTACACAGCTAGAAACTGATTCCCCTTCGCTATCTGATCAACCATTGTCTGGAAACTTGACCCTCCAGGCCCTCCGTCCCTCACTCCTGCCACTGACACCAAATCAACTCTGTCTCACTGCAAAAATATAGATCTCCTCTAAAGCTCTGTGTGGCTTCTGCGTTGCCTCTCTTTGGCACTTGCTGCCTCTCTGCTTTACACTCACTGGACCTAGAAAAGCTTCCTCCGACCTTACTATCCCTGCCCCTCTCTCACTGCAAGGAGCTCACTAACTCTCTCTCCGGCAACTCAGTACTGCTACTCAGGAAATCGATCTATCAGTGAATTCAATCTCTGCAAGTGTGTTCTCCAAGCCGCATCGAGTTTCTTCTTATGATCTTTCATTGAGACATCAATGACCATGATTAAAACTTAATTGATGGCTAATATTAACTAGAACTCGATCCGTGTCTGTTTTCTATAAGGTTCACATCTGACTTAATTAATACCCTTTAAATAATCATATTTCCTATGTTTCTACTTAGGAAATATTAAAAGATGATTAATTATTTTAATTAAGTCATTTCTAGATGGAATTTCTAGAAACGATTTCTGGGTTTTGGAGAATGCACGTGTCTTAGCATCTCTGCAAAATCTCAAGGCTGGAGCACATCCGATGCTACAAAAATCAACACTCCCTCTTAGTGAGGAAAGTACTCTAGTACTACTGCCCTCCTGATAGTAATACTCTGATTCTGTACTATCTCCTGCTGTGTTGCTGATGTTTCGCTCTACTATCCACCAACTATTGTGCAACTCTGATTCTGCGTTGCATCCGTGTTGCTGCTGACTCTGCATACTACTACCAACTATTGCAACTCTATTGTTGCTGCCACTGTAACATCTGCAATTGTCTCTCATCTGCTGATGCTACAAATGAGAGATTTCCATCATACTGAACCAACTGTGCCCAGTCTGATGCATCTGTCACTTGAGTCCTGACTGCTGCTAGTCTCTGCGCTGTCATTGAAGCCTTTGTGTTGCTGCTGACTCTGCACTGCTGCCAACTCTGCATTGCGTTGCTGCTAACTCTGCACTTCTGCCAACTCTGCACTGCGCTGCTCAGTCTCTGATTGCTACTAGCTATTGCATCTGTCACTCTGGCACCTGACTGCACCAACTGTCACTGGTCCATCCTGCTACTTCTGCTTTGGGCTCCCGTAGCAAGGTATTGATCCAAGAGGTGGACTCCTCAAGGATCCTGCCCATTTGTAGCTCTCTAAGGCTACAAAACCAAATCACCCCACCTCACCCCTGGAGGTATGTCAATGATCATGGCAAACTCTTCCTCCATCATGGAGGACAACCTGTCTATCTCAGTGGATGCAGCCTGTTGATCTTGCTTCTCCTCTTTGTCCCTCTTTTTGAGTAGACACTGGGTGCTGTAGTAACCAAGCTCACCACACCTGAAGCATTTCACCTTTGAAATGTCCTTCTTTCTTCTGCGTTGCTCCTGCTGCCCCTTTGATGCAAGGGTCGCATTCTCCTCCTCCTTTACTTCCTTCATCCCACTACTGCTGCTGCCTCCTATGGTGGTCTTCACGAAGTCTCGCCTCATCTCCTCTTGTGACAGATCTACCCACATTCTGTCCCAGTCTAGCAAGTTCTCTCTACCTGAGATACTCTGGACGAATACTTGCCACTCCTCTGGAATGCTATTCAGGGAAAATTGTACAAACTCTGTAGGTTGGGGCGTTGACCCAACTGCAGACGGTTGATCCCACATATCCCGAAGTTTATTGAGGAATGGGTCTATACGCTCCCCTTTCTGCATCCTGGTACACCTCAACCTCTCCTCCAAATACATCTTCCGCTGCTCGGAAGATCCCTGGTATAGGGTAGCCAGGGCATCCCACATTTGCTTGGCGGTATCTTTGCCAGCTATGTTAGATATTACGTTATCTCGAACTCCATCGAGGATCAACCTCTTTGCCTTCGCTATCTCCTTTTTGTAGGTCTTACGCTGATCTAGGTCTGTGGGTACACCTAACACTGAACTAATATAGGTTTTGAGATCATATTCGTTTAGAAGACAGGAAATCCTAGCCTTCCAATCACGTAGTTTGCTGAATCGTCCAATCGGTCCCGATCTGTCAACCCTTTTGATGCCATCTTGCTTGAAATGTTGAACTCTACCTCTTCTCCTCTAAGCAGCTGCTAATTGGCTTTGTGCACTCCTAAGTTGCAGGAAACGTGGGTCCCACCCCCGTTTCTGCAAAAAAACGAAATGAAAACACGGAAACCTGTACCATATGACCGAGAAACGCATTTCCGACCATACTGGCAACGTTTCTTGATTTTTGTGCCATGTATTATTATTTTAATTATTCTATTTGTCTCTTGGATGCTTCTAGATGGCTTTCTAAACTTACAAAAAGGCGATTCGCCTCATTCTCTCATCACACTAATTGAAAGGAGGAAGAGAGTAGTGCTTCAGCTTGGGTGCTTTCACCATTGAGGAAAGGAGATTTCAGTAGCAAGGGAAAGAGATTTGAAAAGCAGATTTGGAGTGTGAAGTTTCCAGCGATGTCATTCTTGGTTTTTGGCTTAGCTATAGCCATATTTCTCTTGTTTTTTTCTGGCATTTTGGGGTAGCTTCAGCTGCAGAAAATTAATTTGGGTAAGAAGCATTCAATTTCTTGGTTTTTTCCCATTGTTTTGTCTATTTTTCGAGGGTTTATGCTACCAAAATTACAAAAAACGTTTTTTTATTTATAGATTTGTTTTTAAAATTTTTTTACAGCAATGGCATCTTCCATCCAAGGTTTAAGTGCAAACCCCAAGGCCAACCCAAGGGTTGAATATTATCCTCTTTGGAGTCATGTTGAAAAGCTGCAAAGATGTGGAGGTGGTGGCTCATGGGAATGGCGGTGTACTCTTTGCAATAATTCTTACAAGGGCTCTTACCCAAGAGTGAAGGCACATTTTTTGCATGGAGGAGGATAGAGGATTGCAGGTTGCATGAAAACATTAGACCCTATGGCAAGGAGGGAATATCAAAGAGAGCAAGATCAAGCTGATAGAATTAAAAGAAAGCATGATGATCTTAGTCAAGCTAAAAATCCAACAAACATCGAGCCAAGGATTGTAATTGAAGCAAGGAAGAGGAGAGGCACTCAACAACCAGAACAACCACCATACAGAGGGGCATCCGGTACAGTTTAAGATAGCAGAATTGTTAAACTGGTGAATGTGCAAGGAAGAGAAGACGCTGATTCCAGAGTGGCTTAGTGTATCTATGCATGTGGTCTCCCATTCAGTGTTGTTTGCTCTCCTTATTGGCAAGATATGATAAGGGCAGTTAACAAAGCTCCTCAAGGATAGAAGGGGCCCAACTATGAGAAAGTTAGAACTCAACTTCTAAAATATGAGAAGGATCTTGTGGAGGATGTGTCATCACCAATTCGTTCTTTTTGGAGTAGCTCTGGGGTTACCATAGTCTTAGATGGATGGACAGATACAAGGCGTAGACCATTGATAAATATCATTTCCACTTCACCAAAAGGAGCAATGTTTCTAAAGGCGGAAGATTGCTCGGGAGAGGTAAAAGATGCACAATTCATTGCTGATGTCATTATCAAATCTATTGAACAAGTTGGTCCAAACAGGGTGGTGCAAGTTATCACGGATAATGTGCAGGTATGCAAAGCTGCAGGTTTGATTATTGAGGGGAGGTATGACCACATCGTTTGGACACCCTGCATTGTCCACAATCAGAATCTGATCTTAGAGGAGATCAACTGTTAAACACACACATGGTGTGAGAGAAAGATAAACACACACACAACAAGAAAATCAACACACAATAGAAGGATAAGCGTGCAACTCTATTATTTTTCCATTATACATGATGTACATTTATAGTACAATGGTGTGACTCTTGGTTTCACATTCCAAGGTCACTTGGACTCCATTGTGATTTTTCGCATTCCACACCTACCCATGGAGAATTAGGTGTTCCAACATTCCCCCCTTTAATCCGAAGGGGTATGTGTGAGTCCAAGAAGAGAGTTGTAATACAAATCTGCAAAGTATACATGGCAGCACTTGGGCTGAACCAACTCTCTGAAATGTTGGCAAAAAGAGGTGGTTTAAGGATGACCACCAACACTGGAACACAATACTTGTTGCAGTTCCCGGAACTCTTCCAAAACTGGCAAGAAGCTGAAAGCTTCTACTAGAGGAATTGTCCCTCATAAAAAAGGGAGACCTTCAACCTAAAAGAAGGGAGGTCTACTTATAGATGGCGACAAGACTAATAACACCGAAATGCTTAAGCATTTGGAACCTTGCCAAAGTCAAAGACGTTGATCGCTTCTGCATCGATAAAGTGTCCTCTTACATATGAAAGTGACCTTCAACCTGGGGTGAAGGAGGTTCACAACCCTGGGTGATGGTTTTAGGTTATCCACCAACCAAAGACGATGGTTTAAGGTTGTCCACCAACTGAAGGCATGCTCATGGGCATCCGTGTCTCTGGCTACATCTTTGAATTCGGAGTGACGAATTGTGGCTCAGGCTCGCTTGAAATGCTGTGTCTCTGGTTACAACTCTGAACATGGAATGAGAGATTGTGGCTCAAGCTCGCTTGATCTGTCAGCAAAGCTTGTACACGACCACCATTTTCCCCCCTGTAAGGGACAAGGTGAAATGATGGCGAAAACTCAACTGCAAGTTTGCTCAATATTCTTGAACAAGTTCTAACATGTGTCGTAAACATCTTCTTGGTTGTCGATGCCCATTGCCAAGAAGCTATCCATCCAAGATGAATTTTGTCTGCCGGAGGCTTGCTTTCAAGCATCCGTCAAGAATGGGTGTGCCGACCACAAGAAAGCTTGCATGATTAAAGATCAAACATGATCTTTCATAAGGTGGCCAACTTCATCAAAAGAGCAAAGATTTTACAATATATTATTGTTGTTGTAGCTTTGTTAGTGATTTTGGAACACTGCAGGTGAATGTCGCACAGAACTGCACTCTCTAAAATATGATGGCTTGGTAGACAATAGGAAATGAAAAGACACATCCTCGTCATATCCAAGACCGTCGAGCGATAGTATGCTCTTCCCAAGGTCTGATGATGGGCTTGAGAAGTGCGGGTTGAACTGCTACATCTGCATGTAAATCTGCTCTTGTACAAGGAACTGAATGTGAATCAATTGCAACTTTACTGACTTGCTGCTGATGGGAGTCTTTCTCAATCTTTTGAACAGAAACAGGTTCAGAATGGTGACTCTTTTGTTGAAGTTCATCTTGTTGGAGCTGAGATTCCAACTGCAAAAAGTCAATCTTCTCATGTGCATCTTGCATACAACTTTGAATATTACAAAGAGCATTCTTGCTCATTTTTATCATATCATCAACATTGGAATGAATGAGGTTATTCAACAATTCTAATGCCTCATTGATTTTAGCCATTTTTCAACAACTTAGGCTCAAAAGAAATGAAGGGTGTCGGCTTCAACCGATAATGCACCCGTTTACAATGTGATTCAACTTTCTTTCAAACAAATACAAATGACTTCAAAGAACTTCCAACTATGGAAATCTCAAAGTACAAAATGTGCTCCTCAAATTGTGGAGGGCATCAAGGTATAGACTTGACTGTCTAACCAGCAAGCAACAATGACTTACATCAACAACTCAAATTTACTGATTGCAACTATGAAGAAGCAATATCCACTCTCAATACAATGTCAGTTCAATACAACATCATTGCAAAATATTTGTATGAATGTGCAGTAAAAAACACTGTGCAAGAGGCCTTTATGGCAGCTAATTTTTTTCTTCAAAGAGCTGTTTTGCACCAATAACAACTCAACTCAACTCAACAAAAGGAGGAGGTTCACAAACTTGGATGCTTGACCTTGTTGTACTGCAGAATGTAATATAGATTAAGAGAAACTCCAAAAAATCAGAAACTTTGTGTGCCCAAACTATGAATGCCACTACTATTTTGAAAATGAGGACCAATTTGTCTTCAAATGTAAATCTCTTGTAGAAAATCACCCTTCTACCAATGCCACAAATCACAATGCAAATCTCACTTTCCTCTTCTATGTGTATAGTCCATTTACTCATATGCCATTTCTGCTGTTTACTTCCTTTCTTCCTCTCTCTTTGGTTTTTTTTTTTTTTTAATTGTTATGAAAAAAAAAAATTAGGGAAAACAGAGGTAAAATTGGGGGAGGTTGTATTTGGGAAAGGTTTTAACAGGGGAAGGTGAAATCTAGGGGAGGTATATCTTTAAAAAATCATTTACAATTTTTTATTTTTTTATTTTATTTTTTATTTTTTGAAGGAAGGAATTAAAAAAAAATCAAAACTGGGATTAAAAAATGGGAGGGAGGGATTAATTAAAAAGGGAGGGGGGGCGGTTTAATTAAAAAATTAACACTGAAATTAAAATTTAAAATTTAAAGGGTCTGTGCACAAGTGTGAGGTGAGGCGGAGGGGGGAGAGTGAGGGGGCGGGGTACTAGCGTGGGGTGAGGGGTCGGTTGAGGGGGTGAGTAGGGGGCCGAGCAGGTAAGGGGGAGCGGAGGGTTGAGTGGTGAGTTGGATGGCGAGAGGGAAAGTGGGTGAGTGCAGGCGGGGGAGGGAAAGGGTAGGGGGAGTGGCAGGTGGGGAGATGGCTGCGGGAGCGAGTGAGGTGGCTGTGGGGAGAGCGAGAGGGGGAGGGGCCGTAGATATGTGTAGGGAGGGCCGAGCGAATGGGTGAGGGGGTAGGGTTGAGTGGAGTGTTGAGGGGAGGGGGCAGCCTAGGTAAGGTGAGAGGGGTGTGCGCAGAGTTGAGCGGGGAGGGGAGTGAGGAAGGAGCTTTGAGTGAGGGGGCATAAGGAGAGGGGGTAGGGGGCAGGGTATTGCAGTGAAGGCCGAGCGTTAGAGTGAGAGCGGCCGGTGAGGGGGTCGGGTGGGATAGGGAGTAGGCTGAGTGATGAGTGCGCGGAGTGTATGCAGGTGAGGGGGGTGAGTTGGAAAGGGGGCAGGGGAGCGTAGTGAGGGGGAGCATATGTGTGTAGAGCGAGGGGTGAGAGATGAGTTGTAGAGGGCGTAGGGAGTGCAGGACTGAAAGGCCGATAGGGGAGATTCAGAATATTTATTTATTTTTATTTTATTTTATTTTATTTTTTAATAAAAAAATTACAGCAGAGAGGAGTAAGAAATCTCACAAATGCATGCAGCAGAGAATATTTTCCAGCAACAGAAAATGCAGAAATGAGGTCAACAGCAGAATTTTTTTTTTTTTTTTTTTATAGATACAACAGAGATTGAGTGAGAGCAACAACAATTTTTTTTAACAGTAAAGTATAGTTTTTAGGCAGTAAACTACAGCAGTAGAGAATGGTGAAATTTTTAGCAGAAAAACTCGGAAATTTCTCAGAGAAATTTTCAGAAATTTTCAGCAGTAAAAACCCATAAACTTCTTCAGAAACCCAATTTAAACAGTATTTTCAGCAGCTCTCCAATGCAGAAATTTAAAAGTAGGCAGAAATTGCAGAGAAAAAATCAGAATTGCAATGAGCAGTTAGAAAACCTGCAATGCCAAGACGCATAATGCTGCTCTTCTTCAAAACCAATTTCTGAACGCTGCTCTTCCTCAAAACCAATTTCTGAATGCTGCTCTTCTCAAAATAAATTCTTGAATGCGGCAAAAAGACTGCTGCATAAATCTCTGAGTGCTGCAAAAATTATCAGAATTTTTGCAGATATGCACAGGCCATAAACAGAAATGGCTCACTCAAGGTTGAGCTGGTTATGAACTTATCAGCTCCGATACCATGTTAAACACACACATGGTGTGAGAGAAAGATAAACACACACACAACAAGAAACTCAACACACAATAGAAGGATAAGCGTGCAGCTCTATTATTTTTCCATTATACATGATGTACATTTATAGTACAATGGTGTGACTCTTGGTTTCACATTCCAAGGTCACTTGGACTCCATTGTGACTTTTCGCATTCCACACCTACCCATGGAGGATTAGGTGTTCCAACATCAACAATAAAGTTCCATGGATAAATATCATTGCCACTTCACCAAAAGGAGCAGTGTTTCTAAAGGCGGAAGATTGCTCGAGAGAGGTAAAAGATGCACAATTCATTGTTGATGTCATTATCAAATCTATTGAAGAAGTTGGTCCTAACAAGGTGGTGCAAGTTATCACAGATAATGCGCAGGTATGCAAAGCTACAAGTTTGATTATTGAGGGGAGGTATGACAACATCATTTGGACGCCTTGCATTGTCCACAATCTAAATTTGATCTTAGAGGAGATCGACAATAAAGTTCCATGGATAAAGGAAATCATAGGGGAAGCAAGGGAAATTGTTAAATTCATCACCAACCACCACCAGTCTCAAGCAATATTTCGAGAGTACTCCAAATCGGAGTTGTTAAAAGTTGTTGAGACAAGATATGCCTCAAACTTCATAATGTTGTGCCGCCTTGTTGAGGTTAAGCAAGCGTTAGTGTCTATGGTGGTGTGTCAGCTTTGGGCTAAGTGGAGACAGGCAGATTCAGAGTGGGGATCTACGGTGCGTAGATTGTGCCTTAATAAGGATTGGTGGAGCAAGATAGATTTCTTTGGAATGCTGACACCGACCAACCTTTCTTTGGGAGAGGTATAGGATGGCATGGATTCCTTGGTTGAGAAAACTATTGAAATCATTTCACAGGAGTCTCCACAACTTTTGTTTGTAGATGGTCATTTTGCCAAATTAATCAAGAAAATCATTGTTGACAGGTGGAACAATTTCAACACTCCATTGCATACTTTAACACATGCCTTGAACCCAAAATTTTATGATGAGGAACTTATTTCTCAAAGCAATGGGAAGAGGAAGGCACCCCATAAGGATAGAGAGGTGGCTAATGGGGTGAAAAAAGCCCTTATGAGAATTTTTCCAGCTCATCTACACAGGGAGGTGAAGGAAGAATTTGCCAATTTTGCTGCAGGAATAGATGATTATTTATATATATCATCTTTGGAGGAGAGAAGAACCACGAATCTAGTTAGGTGGTGGATTTGTCATTTAGAAAATGGTGTACATTTGCAAAACCTCGCCATTCGCCTCCTTTCACAAGTGGCAATCTCTTCATCAGTAGAAAGGAATTGGAGCACCTATGGTTTTATTCATTCTGTGAAGCGCACTAGGTTGGGCTCACAGAAGGCAGAGGATCTTGTTTATGTGCACTCCAACCTTCATCTTGCATCTCGTAGGGGTCCAGAATATGGCAATGGTCCTTCTAAGGAGTGGGATGTGGATCCATAAAACCCTGATTTGGATTTCTCTCTTGTTGCCTTGAATATTGAGGACCAGGATCATAGAAATGGAATTGGCCAAACATCTTCTTTAGCTACAGCATCCACTGCTGAGCATGCTTTTGCTGCTATATTTGATGAGGATTCTGATAATGAGTATTAGTCTTTTGACTTTATGCTTTGAATTTATATGATTTATGATGTATGTTTTAAACTTGTGTGATTTCACATAACATTTCTTAAATGTCCTAAATTCTAATATAAATTTAAATTATATAGATATATGTCGCATTTCGCCGTTTCCAAAATTTGGGGAGGTCGCGTTTTGTATCGCTTCCTGTTTCGGAAACTCGTTTCCATTTCCCTGTTTCGTGCAACTTTGACGCACTCCCTGCTAGAGTGGGAAAATCTGCTCACTGTTACTGCTGCTCTGCGTGGAGAATTTGAACTTCTTGGCTAGAAGTTCCCTGAGGAAAGAATTCCCTTAGTGTGTGCTCTTCGTTGCTTCGGACGCTAATCTGCCAACAACTGCTACAAAATATCTGCGTCCCAGCTAAAGATCTACTCTACAAGAAAAACACTGTTGCTCCCTCTGGCTCTAACAATCTTTGATCTGGAAATTTTCTTCTCTGTTAACTCACTCAAAGAAACAAATTTTCCTCAAAAACCTATCCTGCTGGCTAATGGACTGCCAACCTCCTGGGGTTTCAAGCAGTTGCCTACGCAGTGCCTCAAAGCTCTCTCTTTCCTTCTGCAATTGAGCTCCTCTGCTTCTTATCTGCGCTTTGATATCATGTGAAAATTCCACAACTAGGAATCCTACTGCAACAACTGATTAGATTTCTTCTATTTGTTAATTTACTGAACAAATTATTTGTTATTTGCTACGGTAAATATCAAAATCAATATGTTGTAGCCCTCACAAAATAAATACAACGCAAGAAAGATAGAAACATACACACAAATAACTCAGTTATTTTTGGACTAAGTCCTCGGAAAAACCCAACTCGGGAAAACCAGTGCAACAACTAAGGGTTGGTATATTATGCAGTGGTAAATTCTAAGTACAAGTCTATGGTTGCTCTAAATCTAATAAACCATACAGAGTAAATCTGACAACAAGTTAGTGAGAAAAATCTCACTCTACAACTGGCGATTCGACACTGATCTAGGCTTCAGATGAGCTACTCTGCTCAGTCACTGCGTCAGCCTACACAATACTACGTCACACAACTAGGAACTGCTTCCCCATTGCTATCTGGTTAGATGTTGTCTAGAAACTTGACCCTCCTGGCCCTCCGGTCTCTCACTCTAGCCTTTGGCACTGAATCAACTCCGTCTCCCAGCAAAAATACAAATCTCCTCTGTGTGAAAATTTCAATCTTGAAATACTACTGCAGTGGTAGATTTACTTCTCCTACTTACAATAAGTTATTTACAAAATTATTCAATAAATTTTGAAATAAATACTACTGCAGCAATCACTCATGTATATGCAGAGAACATAATAGTAGAAAATACAAGCATAAGATTCAATCACATAGACAATTATTTTTCGACAATTGTCCCTGGAAAAATCCAATGTGGGAAAACCGGTGCAGCAGATGAGGGTTTATATTATTCTTCAGCAGTGAAATATTTACAAGGAAAGTCTGACAGAAACAATTGAGAAGACTTCTTGAGATACACCTCAAAGATTTCTTCTTCAGTACCCAGAAGAATTTTTGACACCTGAGGGAATTACCAACCCTCCCTGCATCACTCTGCGTCTCTCCTATGTGGCCCTCTGCGCAGGGCCAACGTAGCTTGCATCACCACTGCATGAGGCTGTTGCGCTGCTCCTGCATGCTGCCTCTTAGATCTTCTGCTGCCTCCTTCCCTCGAACCCCGTCACTGCTACAACCCTCTGCTTCTTTCACCCTGCAATGCTCCCTCTGAAATCGAATTCTGTTCCTTTAGAATCGACTTCCCTCGGGTTACTGAACGCTTGCCCGACTTGCTTTGCAAATGACCCTCAAACCTTCTTTTCTAATCTTCTGATTGATGAATCAACGACCCAGATTAAAAGTCTAATCAATGGCTAAGATTAAAATTTGACTTGATCATTGTTCTCTAGAAGATTCACACTCTGTTTTATTAATACCCATTAATTATTTAATTTCTCTAAGTTTAGACTTAGGGTCTCCATTAAAATAATTAATTATTTTAATAAAACATGAACCGAGTGGAATTTCCACAAACGGTTTTTAGGTTCTTTGGAATACTGGTGTCTAAGGCTTAAGCCTCCTCACCAATTTTGAGACTTAGATTAGTTTCCGATGCTACAAAAATCAACACTCCCTCTTAGCGAGGAAAGTGTTCTAGCAATATGCCTGTTGCATACTGCTCAGACCTTGAAACATTCTTTGTGCTGCTGTTGCGCAACTGCCTTTTGTACTGCTGCCCATGACACAACCACTACCACTGCCTCATCTGTACTGCAACTCCCTCGTAATTCTGCATATCCATTTCTGCTATTGAAATGGATTCTTGATCATCCCCATCTTCTCTCTGAAGTAGACAAACTTTGTCTTTCCTAGAGCCTTAGTAAGGATGTCTATCACTTGTTATCCTGTCGGAGTGTACTGTAATTGTACAACTCCCCATTGGACATAGTCTCCGATGAAATGATACTTGATGTCAATGTGCTTCGACCAATCATGGAACAAAAGATTCTCAGAGAGCTTGATGCAACTTTGATTATCACATAGAATGTTGGTCGCTTCACAAGCAGCTTCCTAAGCCATATGGCCTCACATGAAGCAGTTCTTGCAGCCATATATTCCACCTCAGCTGAGCTCAAAGCCACAAACTTCTATTTCTTGATACACCAGGAGGTCATTCCTGATCCGACATTGAAAAAGTACCCACTGGTACTTTTCAGATCTACTGGATTCCCAGCCCAATCTGCGTCAATGAAACTACCCAATCTGATGTCTCTGCCTCGGGTGTATCTCAATCCAAGTTCGATTGTTCCCTGCAAGTACTTGAGAACATGCTTGGCTGTTGCCCAATGTGCCCTCCTTGGTTCTACCATGAACTGACTAAGGGTGTTGACAACATAATAGATGTTTGCTCTAGTGTTGACCAGAGACATCATAGATCCTATGAGCTACCTATACAATGTAGGGTCAACCTCATCATCTTCAGACGTATCAATATTCTTCCAGTTGGTAATCATTGGAGTAGCCATGGGTCTACAGTCCTCCATCTGAAACCTCTTCGGAATTTCTATTGTATATCTTCCTTAACGAAGGAAGATCTCACTCTTCTGCTTCCAAACTTCCAACCCCAGAAAATAATGCATCAACCCTAGATCCTTCATGTCGAATTTTGCAGCTAAATTCTCCTTGCAATCCTTGATGAGCCTAGATGATCCTGTTAGAAATAGATCATCTACGTACAACACCAGTATCAGAGGCTCATCCCCCACTCTCTAGATAGTAGAGATTGGGATCTGTGTCACTCTTGAAAAATCCCATCTTCTACAAGTAGTTGTCAATTCGACCATACCAAGCTCTATGGGCTTGCTTCAGTCCATGCAAGGCCTTCTTGAGCCTGCACACATTAGTTTTCTGCTCATGCATCTCAAAGCCCTCTGGTTGTTCAATATATACTTCTTCTATCACCCCATTCAAGAATGCAGTCTTGATGTCCATATGGTGAATCTCCCATCCCATTTGCGTAGCAAAGGATATTGCAAATCTGATAGAAGTATATCGGGCTACTGGGGCGAAGGTTTCTTCATAGTCTATCCCTTTCTTCTGAGCATACCCCTTAGCCACAAACATGGCTTTAAATTTCTCAATGCTGCCATCTACAGTATATTTGATCTTGTAGATCCATCTGAAACCTACAACTGATCTGTCCTGAGGCCTAGGAACCACTTCCCAGACATCATTTGTCATGATGGAGTTGTATTCTTCCACCATCGCATCTACCCACACCTGATGCTAAGTTGCCTCCTGGAAACTAGAGGGTTCCCCAACCTTGGCTACCAAGGCTTGGTACCTGTCAGGTTGCCTGTGCCACCTCTTCTCATTTCTGGGGGCTTCAACAAACTCCTCTGCATCCCTCAGAATCTGTCGTAATTCCCTACTCGTCCTACCATAGGTACTGGGTGGATCTACCTACTCTCCTTCCCACAACTCCTCGGGAGATGTATCCCTTCGATCCTTGGGCCTTGGAGAAGCACTCATGTTACCCTCCACAGGTCATTGTGGTTGGACCAACGGATCCTCCTGAGACTGCGCAGCAGAAGGCATCTCCTGGGATTTCCTGAAGGCCCTTTCCTCCATGAAATTCACATCCCACTGTACTACAATCTTCCTGCTCTTAGGAATGTAGATGCGGTAAGCCTTTGCATTCTTGCTATATCCCACCAGATATCCATTTTTTGCAGTCTTATCCAGTTTCTTCCTCTTCTCTTCGGGCACATGGAAATATGTCGCACTGCCAAAGATCCTAAGGTGGCTCACCTCTAGCTTCCTGCTAGTGAAGACACTTTTTGGAGTGATCTTACCCAATGCACTATGAGGAATCCTGTTCTGTACATAGACAAATGTATTGCAAGCTTCAGCCCATAGGAATTTGGATATGTCTTGATTATACAACATTGCCCTTGCAGCCTCGACAATAGTTCGATTCTTTCTCTATGCAATTCCATTCTGCTCCGAATTATACGAAGCGGTCCACTCTCTTCTGATGCCTTGCCTTGTGCAGAACTCTATGAAGTCTTTATTGATGTATTCTCCACCATTGTCTGATCGCAGTGTCATGTCCGCTTTCCTGTCAGATTCTCCACCAAAGCTTTAAACTCCTTGAATCGACCAAAGACTTCGTCCTTGGTCTTTAGAAATTAGATCCAAGTCTTCTTGGAATGGTCATCAATAAAGGTGACGAAATATTCGACACAACTAAGAGCTCTAGTGGACATTGGTCTGCAAATGTCCAAGTGTATTAATCCCAACACACTCTTAGCCCTATTGTTGCTTCTATGGTACTCTGCCTTGGCATACTCCCCCAATATGCACCCTCTGCATACATCGTCTCGCTTGGTGCTCAGTTCTGGAACTCTCATGACAGTCTTCTAGAGAATTCTTAACGCCCCACGGTGTAAGTGCCCCATTCTCCTGTGCCATAGTTCATATATTTCTCATCAGTGCTGCCTATCAGCGCCATTGGGGATTCGAGCTGTAACTTGTAGAGCTAAGTCACTTGACATGGGGACACGGGACACGATGGACACGTGGATTCGAGTGTTGGATTCAGACACGATGACACCCCGGAACAGGACATGTCCGGACACGTTATATATATATATATATATATATATATATATATATATATATATATATATATATATATATATATATATATATATATATGTTAAAATTAGATATTTCTTACACAAATTCTCACAAATTCATTGATTCAAACATAGATCTTCATTTAGATGTAAGTTTTACAAAGATTTAAGATACATGATGCATTGATACATTGATACATTGATACATCATACATTTTACAAAGTAATAGACATATTCATCAATGATCCAATAGGAGAAAGACAAGATACTGTAGTTTTCTCCTTAATTCATCAAAATCAAAATATGTTACATAAGTACTAGCCTCAAGGCTCTAGGTAGTACACTGCCAATGGAAAATATAAATAGAAAATACAAAACAACTACAAGTCTACAAGACTAAGAGCCTCAATGAGTCATCAATCCTCATCATCATAATTGGCATCACTGTCCTCATCCTGAACATCATGCTCACCACCTCTCTCCTCTGTTGCATCCTCCTCTGTCATCTCTGCATCTGCTGGTGTGGAGGATGACACCTCTACTGTATCGCCATCATCAGATGTGACAGGCTCTAACATTGGCTCATTGAGATCCAAGTTGGCCAATGCCAACTCAACATTGTTGTCCAGACCCATATCATCAGGAAAGACATCCCACATCTTTGTCTTTCCCTTCAACCAATCCTCCCTCTACCTATAGATGAGACGAAAGTTGGTGTGCACATACACCATTGTTTCTGCCTTGGACTGCTCAAGCCCAATGTTACCAGACTCGGAATCGGCAATAAATCGGCGAGGCAAAAGAGCGAAGAGTTTGAATCGGATCGGGAAAAAATCGGGAAAAAATCGGGAAAAAATCGGCAAATTCAATAAATAAAGATATACACATAATTTGAATTAAAACAAATATTTTTCATTGATATTCAATAAAGCCATGTCCAAACAATGCATAATATCAATAGATGTCCAAAATATCATGAATGAATAAGTATCTCATATATGTTATGAGTCCAAACATGATCCGAAGTACCGAGTCCTAACCAGTGACTACATAGAACCAGAAGCGTATGCTTCTAAAAGTTTACAAAATTGAAAATACTGCCAAGCAAATTAGTAAAAAATCAATAACTGAGAGTCTAAGACTCTAAGAGTGAGAACTAGAAGCAATTCCTCCCACTCCTTCACGTGCTTGACTCTCTAAGTTCTCCAAGTCATGTAGACTTAAAAGAGGAGGCTCCTCCTCTATTTGGACCCAATCTGATGCATTTGTAGTTTGCAGATCTATCTCCTCAAGGTCGATTGCTGAATAATCCAAACCTGTCATTATCGTGAGACATTGAAATGTAAACTAAAGTTTGAACTTTAAAGTTTAAATTTTAAAGTGCAAATCAAATTATGAAAACTTCAAATTCAGGCTCTCACCTTGTATTTGCTTGTTGCGAAGTCGTAGATTATAATGGACAAATACAAGGTCATTTAAGCGCTTTTGTGTCAATCGATTGCGCTTCTTAGAATGTATTTTTTCAAACATGCTCCAGTTGCGCTCACAACCTGAAGCACTACATGATTGGTTTAAGATTCGAATGGCGAATCTTTTCAAATCTGGGGTATCACTACCAAAATTTTGCCACCAAAGACCTAACAAATGCCAAGTGTTTGTGAGTAGTAAGCACTAAATAATAAAAAACTTAAAAGAAAACAAAATTTAATAAAACATTTAACATACAAAATAAATTTTAAACAAATTTAATGAATTGATGAAGCCTTCAGGGTACCTGGCAGCATCCTAGTCCTTTCTCGTATAGCACTGGTATAGGCAAATAATTTGGCTGGCATCCTATAATCCTGTAGTTGGGAAAAGACACGGCTTTGAATTTCTGGATCAGGGGAGCACCTTTCAATGCATGTCATAAGTCCTCTGCCAACCTCCCCATCTTCATTAAATTTGCTCTTATCATAAAAACACTGTGGGTTTAAGAAGTACCCAACAACATGTAAGGGGGAATGCAATTGCCTATCCCAACGTGCATCAATAATATCCCAAAGAGGCAAATACTTTGCCTCCTCATCCCCATATCTTCTTTTGATGGCCTCCTTTGTGAGATCCATCGCCTCATAAATGTAACCCATAGCGGGTTTGTCACCATCAACCATCCTGAAAGTTAGCTTTCAAAATTAATGAAATATGAAACTTTGAAAATAAAAAGAAGTTTGAAATGAAATTTTTAAAATGAAAAAAGTTAAAAGACTTGAAGTACCTGAGAACTCTGACAAGGGACTCTGTCACAGCAATAATCTCTTCAGCATCTTTCCAAAAACCGTCATTAAACACAAGTGCCACAATTTCAATGCCTTCAAGGGTCTTGGAATGTTTAGATGCCATCCACTCAAGTCCCAAGAACATCCTCTTCAGATTTATCTTTTGCTCAACCACAGATTGCAAAGATATGAAATTTGTTGCAAATCTAGTCACTGCAGGTCGAACAATTTCTTTACCTTCAGTGTATTTTCTCATGGTGTTTAGGACAATAGTGTGGTTGTACAAGTATTTGGTTATGGATTTTGCCTTCTCCACAACCTCATGTATCCAATGAAGCTTACCAATGTCCTCAAGCATTAAATCTAAGCAATGGGCAACACAAGAGGTCCAAAAAATAGTGGGGTGCCTAATCTCAAAAAGTCTACCAGCGGCCATATAATTAGCTGCATTGTCGGTGACAATTTGTACAACATGTTCTTCTCCCACTTCTTGAACGACTTCCTCCATCATTTCACAAATAAGTTGGGCAATCTTAACCTTTTCTGAGGCGTCCACTGATTTGAGAAACATTGTGCCTGCTGGACAAGATACAAGGAAATTTATTAAAGTTCTATTCCTCTGATCAGTCCATCCATCACTCATGATGGTGCACCCCGTCTCTACCCATGATGAACGAAACTCAGCTAGCACAAGCATGACATCTTCAACACTCTCTAACAATAAATCTGTCCTAAGGCTCTCTGATGTAGGGGCTTTGAATCCTGGACCTGCAACAGCGACTGCATCAATCATAGCTTGCCAATAAGGACTTCTGGCACAATGGAAAGGTATGTCAGAATAGTACCAAAAGTTAGCAATGGCTTTCCTTGCCTGTCTATGGATATCTTTTTTCCAACCAGTGCCATCCAAGGTAGGTTGGGAACCAGGTTTTGTGCGGGGAGCAAAAAAAGTGTTAATGTTTCCACCTCCAGTGTTGAATGCAGGATGATCCCTCTGGGCTTGAGTTTGACTTTGACTTGGACTTGGAGGCATGTGTGAGAAACTTGGGAATGGCATTGAGGACTCAATAGAAGGAGATGAAAAGGGGGTATTGGAAGAAGAAACTTCAACTCCAAGAGTTCCTATTTCTTGTTTTTGCTTTGCTCTCTTAGCATTATGTTGCGTCAACATGTCAAGGGCCAAGACTGTTTGGTGTTTGACATTATCGTCAACCTTATTGCAGAGACCTATATCATGCCCATGTATCTGTGCAAGGTGGTACTTGAATCTATAGATGCCTCCACTACATTCTGCTTTGCAAAATTTGCAAAGGAGCTTGGCGCTTCCGGGAATCTTGTCACAATAAGCCCAAGCAAAATCCTTCTCCCTCG
>JAXQQM020084047.1:0-19894 GCA_034641835.2 Pinus albicaulis
GATTATTTTTATATTTGAACACTTTCGACACACACACACACACATATATACATAGTGATTCTATATGATGTGATTGTCCAAATGTACAATGATGAATGATGTTTTTGATATTTTAAAGTATTGAATGATTAATGTGCCAATCAAGTGCTTGATTAGCTAATAAGTCTACTAACCAATTTTCATATCAAGGAATATGAAGGAACATAATAAATTGAAATGAATGTTGTAACAAACATACCCTAAAAAACAATCGATTTAAAAATGGGTCTCTTACACGATAAGTGTTGTTTAATTATGAAACCACCAGTTGTAAATCCAAGTAAACTACTAACGAATCAACACCAAGAGATATGTCCTTAGAGAGTAGGTTAACCACTGTAGTGTATTCTGCCACATTGTTTGAAGCAAGATCAATGCATATACCCCTTGACACTAACAACTAATAGGATGGATAGTGAATTACCCAAGCCGTGGAAGCCAGATTTTGGGTATGTCTACTAGCACCATCAGCAAAGCCAAAATGACTCATCTCATCGAATAATACTTGCCAAAGAAAATCAAAATCATCAAATTGAAACCAAAAATAAAAAAAAACAGACATGTACAAAAAATACATTATTTACAACAAAGCAAATGCTAGGCCAAAGCCTAGGCATAATACTTCTTCAAATAGAGCCCATTTCTGGGCTCCACCAGCTTGTTCCTATCAAAATGAACCAAGGCATAAGCTCCCTTTTTTAGGACCTTCTTGATGATAAAGGGGCCACATGGATTTTAACTTTCCCACCCCCAAGGCATCCTTCTCTTGGGCATAAACCAAGACAAGGTAACCTTCAGAGAAAACCCTAGGCTTGACTGCCTTATCGTATTGAATCTTAACTTGTTTCTTATGCAGCTCATTCATCGTAGCTGCATCTCAGAGCTGATCATTGACATGTTCTAGATGGATAAGGCATTCTTGGAGACTAGAAGTGTCAGGAATAAGCTCAACTACCAGCTTAAGGGAAGGAATTTCTCATTCAATAGGAAATATAGATTCCAACCCATAAACTAGCTGAAATGGAGTGAAACCAGTTGGAGTCTTTATAGACATCCGGTATGCCCAAAGTGCAGGGTACATCATGATGTGCCAATTGGATCTGGATTTATCAATTTTCCATTGAAAAATAGTATTCAAGGATTTGTTAACGACTTCAACTTTCCCGTTGGCCTGATGATAATAAGGAGATGAATGCTCCTACTAAAAACCCAATTTGAGAGCCAATTCAGCCATCATACTATTATGAATATGATTACCATGGTCAGTGACAATATCTTTGGGGATACCAAAACGAGAAATGACTTGGTTGAATAGAAACAGGGCTATTGTCTCACCATCATTCACAAAAGTCGGCATAGCCTCAACCCACTTTGTAAAGTAGTCTACAACTACAATAATGTACTTATGACCCTTAACCGAATGCGGGTTACAAGTAGTATAATCAATACCCCACTTTTTGAACGGACCAATAGTGATGACAGGAAAGAACAGAGCTAGATGAGCGTGCATTTTCTGAGTATAAACTTGACAGGGATGACACTTTTTGACTGCTTCAACACAATCTTTGAAAATAGAGGGCCAAAAGTATCATGCACGCAAGATTTTTTGGGTTATAGAAAACCCAGATAAATGACCACCACAAGCTCCACTATGGAAATAATTTAGCACAACATCGGCTTCTTCAAGAGTTAAGCAACGTCTATGGATTGAATCGACCTCGCAACGATATAGAGTGTCACCGATAATCAAATAAATTTTATCCAAGTGACACAACTTTTGATGCTCATCTTTCAAAAAGGCTAAGGGAAACTTCATAGTCTGGAGATAAACTACGAGATCTCCATACCAAGGATCCTGTGAAGAAATAAGAAAAATATGTTTGTCAGGAAATTATTCTTCATAAACAATCTCTTCTCCACAGGGAAACTCAGAAATCAACTCCACAAATACCAATGACTTCTTGGATTTGGCCGATAGGAATTCAAGATCAAACCATTTCAAAATGAAAATACATCGATTGTATTTTCCCCCAATCACTCGCCTACTGAGAAAAAATTGAAATGGATTAACTGCCACCAAAACAGAATTTTTGCGAAGGAAGATATAATGTCTCAGCCGCTGGACAACATGGACAACTGCCAAAGATAGTTTCTCAATTGGAGAATACCGGAGTTCAGGACCCATCAAGCCTCGACTAAGGTAGTATACAACATGCTTGCAAAGAGAATCATCTTCCTGAACCAGAACCATACCTATGGTAGATTCTGTTGTAGCGAGATACAAGAGGAAATCCCTACTATAATCAGGTGGACTCAGTAATGGAGCAGAGGACAATGCTTTTTTCAAAGCATCGGGCAAACGTTGAGCAAAGTCATCCTAGAAAAATGGAACTCCTTTCTTTAACAACCTCATAAATCCCTTTGTAATCTCGGCACAATTCATGATAAATCTCTGTAAGAAATTGGCTTTGCCTTGTAAACTTTGAAGTTGACGGATTAAAGACGAGGGAGGAAATTGAAGTATTGCCTCAACCTTGAATGGATCTACTCAAATCCCTTCCGTATACATGATGAATCCCAACAACCGACTGGATGTGACAGTGAAAACACACTTTTTAGGGTTCAACCATATTTTATAATACTGACATAGTTCAAAAGCCTGACGAATGTGTGAAGGATGACCAATTCTCTTGTGAGAAAAAGAAGTTAAATCATCCAAATACGCCTTGATAATATGTCTTATGTCATGGAAGGCATAGGACATAGCCTGCTCAAAAGTAGCTCCATCATTTTGAAGGCCGAAAGACATATTTTTGTAAGAAAAGGTACCGCAGGGGCATATAAAAGAAGTCTTATGCTGATATTCAGGACGGATAGTGATCTGATTATATCCTGAGAAACCATCCATGAAGGGTAAAATATCATTCCCCACACACTCATCGATAATATGATCTATAAATGGTGTGGGGTAATTATCTTTAGGACATGCCTTATTCAAATCCCTGAAATCGATGAAAAATTGGATAGTTCCTTGTTTCTTGTCCATAGGAACAGGATTCGAAACACACTCAGTTAATGGAATGGGGTATATGAAACCTGCCTTTTGTAGCTTCTCAACTATTGGGAAAAATACTTGTAGAGAGGGGGGGGGTGAATCAGTATTTAGGGCATACTCAAATATTTTTACTTTTCCATTCACTAAAACCCATACGCTATTTTTCTGAAGCCAACTAGCATATACACGCGCATATCCTTCATAAAACTCGCGTATACACAGAGATCTTATTATGCATTTATTTCTTTACTTAGGTCTATGCATCATTCATTCATCAGATGTTTAGTTAACAGTAAGCTTGTGCAGTAATAACAGAATAAACCATCACACATAAGCGACACACATGAACACCAGGATTTTAGGTGGAAACCCAAGTCGGGAGAAAACCACCGTTGTCGTTGTCTCAGCCTTCAGTATTTTATTATAGAGAAAACATCTTACAACCATGTACTGGCGCAGACTCATACCAGCATGCGAGGAGCACCACAACGAGAGGCTACAACCTTCTCTCGTTTACCCGGCTTCATGTCTCACGGAGGAGCTACAACCCCACATCTGGTTGTCAATCTCACGGAAGGGGGCTACGACCTATCTCATTTACCGGCCTCACACGGAGGAACTCTGACATTTAGAGAGCTAACCTTGGCCACCTTTGTGGACCATGTTTCATCAATTTTCATACTAGATCCAACCCACACAATTAAGCTCAAGGAACATTCATCAAACCAACAACTTGCTCTATAGCAACATAATCAATATTCGAAAAACCCAGATCATCATTGACAGATAGCAGTAGAATAGCAGAAAATATCAGACATTTCATACCACATACTTCATCAAACCCTAAATTACATACGCGATTTTTCTTCACTGAACCTGCGTATATATGCGCTTTCACAAATACCAACCTGCATATACATCTGCACACATTTCAGAGCTGACTTCAATTCTCATACGCGCTTTTGCTGAATACAAGTTGCGTATATACACGCTTCCTCCTCGATGAACCTGCGTATAGATCTTCAAAAATTTTAGGGCAGTGCAGCTTCTCCAGAACAGATAAACAGCTCAGATCTTCATTCTTTGCTTCAGCTTAGATTCACTAGATCACAGATCTAATCATTCCATAAACAGATCTAGAAAATACATATACATTTCCGATCTAGAGATCCCTCTTCATCATTTTCTTCATGGGTGCATCGTAGATTCAGATCTATCATCAAACTGTTACCCTTTCCATTCAGACATACTTCAGAGTGAAGTATTCATTCAAAAACAGACTCATGCGCACCACTTGCACAATTAATTTCTTCTCCTTATATAGATTTAGCCTTTGTCAATACCATGAGCCAAAACCACATCACTTCCGATGGTATTCCTGGACGGGATCTCATAGACAATCCAGCGCTCAATACAATGGGTTAATACCATGGTATTAACCCCTGGTTTTACACTTTTAGAGCGCAATTGATCATACGCGACTTGGCACGTACTTTTCTGCGTGCATACGCGCCTTCTCCTTGACAAACCCGCGTATGCCTTGTAACACACCTTTTTCATCATTATTCTTGCACATACTGATATTTCTTTCTTCTGCAACTTCTATACTACTTGTAGAACATCAGATTTACATCATTAATAAACTTATCAAGCATCAAGAACAACTTCATTAAGTAGGGTGCCATCATCTTCATCAAGTGGGTTGCCATCAAGGACAATACTCTACATCATATTTCCAACAATCTCCCCCTTTGGACTTGATGGCAACCACGATGGTGTTTGATCACTACAACAGGTAGATACATTGATTATAACCAGTATGCAGTAACCATGTTACTCTCCCCTTATTCAAACACCATGTTACTCTCCCCCTTTGACATCAAGGGCAAAGGGCGGATCAAAACCAACATAGGGTTTTTCTCCTCATGTAGAAAGAAGAGCATTCTAGATCATTGAAGTTACCATGCTCCCCCTGAGTTCATGCTGAATGTTCAAACATATTTTTCAATGAAGTACATGACTCTATGACCTTCCTATCACCAAGGACTCATACTTACATCAAAGATCCAACCAAGTGGATTTACAAATGAGACTCAAATACCCAACCAAGTGGTTTTACACATTTGATCAAGTCCTTACATGACTGAATAGTACAAATTTACATCATAGGTCTCAAAATGACCTTTTCATCAAATTACAATTATGATTTTTTATGACTAATACCAGAAAGACCTCAAGAGAGAGATCATATTTCAGAACCATCATAATGCCAAAAATTCATTATACTCAGCAAGGCTAATGATCCAAGTATCCTTTCCATATGACCAAGGATCCTCCTTAGCTTGTGCAACCTGAAGCTCTTTCAACAGCAAGTTATCAGCAACAATTTCTGCATGATCTGTCCTTATCTCTGAATCATAAGACATCCATCTCATCCAAGTGTGCAAGCAACAAAAATTCTTCAGTAAAAAGAAAACAGGGCTCATCCATGTCATCATCATTTGGAACTGAGAAATAAGAAGATACAGTGCCAATAATTTAATAGTCAGACTGATGCTCCCCCTGAACCTATGCTCCTGATCTTCAGCAGTCATACAAATTTCCTTATCATAAGTGCATACGCGACTGTCTCCACTGAAACTCGCGTGTATACGTGGCTTTAGTTCATTGAACCCGCGTATGGAAAGTGAAACATTGAAAAATTCACATTCCTTCATCTCCCCCTGAAGTTGTACCACCTGTACCTGTATTCTTCTCATCAGATGCTCTGTCAGAAATAAACATAACCAGAATAACCAAACTAATCATGAGAATCATCATATATTGCTCCCCCTGTGACAATACATTACTAATCCCTATAATGTATCTCACATCACTTCTGCAGTCATTAAGAGAAGTAAGCTTTAGAAGCGGATGACTGCAGTAGGGTCAATATTCCCTACGTTTCTGACCGGTCCTCCTTCTTTTTCCAACTTTGCTTGAACTTTCTTATTGTGTGCTGGAAGTTCTCCAATTTTTCAGATCTATTCATCCTGCACTCTTTTTCTACATGTCCATACTTGTTACAAGTATAGCATCTTATGTGACCAGAAAAGTAAGCATAAGGATCATAATGTGTTGTTCTATTCTTCCTTCTATTGCAATCAATTGCTTTATGACCATACTTGCTGCATGAAAAACAATATCCCTTGAAGAAACCAGAGTACCTTTCTATGTAGAATCTGTTTGTTTGTGACTGAAACAATCTGCTTCTGCAATTGGCTGCAACATGCCCATAATTATGACATTTAAAGCATTCAACATTATTGAATGATTTCCTTTGAGTGTTCATGATTGTCGGTTGACTTCTTGTTTCTTTCAATTCTTCAGGTTTTGCATTGACATCCTTTGAGTCTTTAGCACTTCCTTGTGAACTAGATTCTCCTTTAATAGTTTCATGAAAACCAAGACCAAGTTTAATAGCAGGAGATCTTTGATTACTAAGAATATTGTCCAGAATCTTAGTACTATCTTGAAACCTCAAGAGTTTATCCTTTTCTTCTAATTTACCTTTGAGAATTTTTACCTCAACCTCCAATTTTTGGCATTGCTTCATCATGCTTTCTTCAACCCTTTTTCCTTCTTCTACTTGATCATTCAAATTTAAGATCTCTTCTTTCAACCCATTTTCTTTCTCTTCAAAGATTTGTAAAAGTTCTTCATTCTTCTTATTTGATTTTTCCAGATCTGTTTTGAGCGAGATGATTTCTACTTCACGTCCTTCCTTTTCAAATGATTGTAGAAGTTCTTCATTCTTCTTATTTGATGCTTCAAGGTCTGCTTTCAGAGAGATGATTTCTGCTTCAAGTCCTTCACTGTGATTTCTTACTTTGTCCTGCAGTCTTTGATACATTTCTATCTGTCCCTTCATTGTTTCTATCTGTTCATTCAATCTAGAGATCACATCCTTGAGGATAGATTCCCTCCTTTTAAATTGATCCCAAAAATTACTTTCATCATTGATCTTGATATTTGCTTCTAGACTTATACTGTTACTTTCACTATCTTCATCATTGCATGCACAAGTGAGTGGATTACAAGAACAACAATCAATACCTGTTTCCTCTTCTTCATTTTCTGTTGCACATGTTTTCTGAGATATCTTCTTTCCTTGAGTAGCCTTCTTCTTTTGCTTCTTTTCCATGAGCACTAGCAGATTTTGGTCAGAATCTTCTTCATCTTCACTTGACATTTCATTATTATCTTCATTTGCATAATAACTCTTTCCCTTTACAAATTGTTTCCCTTTATCATGATTTTCTCTATAAGGAAATTTAGCAGCATAATGACCAACTCTTCCACAATCGAAACATTTGAAGGGAAGCTTACCTTTGAATCTTCCAGTGCCTGGTTGGAGTCTTCTCACAAAATTTTCTTCTTCTTCTTCTGATATGTAACTTGATTCCTTGACAACTTCCTTTTCTTTTCCTTTTGCACACGCCTTAAAAGCAGCTTCTTTGATTTGAGAGGGACCTCCTTGTCTCATTTCATAAGCAGTCAGAATACCATGTAGTTGAACAATAGTAAGAGTTTGCAGATCTTGCCTTTCTTCAATAGCTGATACTTTTGACTCAAATTTTGAAGTTAAAGATATTAAGACTTTTTCCACCAGAGTAGTATCGGTTATGGTTTCACCCAAACTTCTCATACGATTTACAATATCATCTAGACGTAAAAAGAAACTGGAAATACTCTCATCACTATGCATCCTTAAATTTTCATATTCAATTCGGAGAGTTTGGAGTTTTGCACTTTTTACCTTTGTATCTCCTTCATAGCTCAGAATGATTTTGTCCCATATTTCTTTTGCTGAATTTAGCTGCATCACTTTAGCAAATTCTGGTTCAGACATGCTTCCTAATAATACATTGACGGCTTTGGCATTGATTTCATATTTCTTCCTTTCTGCTGCATCAGTAGGAATACTTGCCGGATACTGATAACCTCCTTCCATGATTGCCCATACTTCTGCACCAAGACTTTGCAGATATGATTTTGTTCGTATCTTCCAGAATAACAGATTATTTCCATTGAATAGAGGAGGCCTTATAGACATTATCCCTTCATGACTTCCCATTGCGACGGATCTCATTCAAGCGATCAAGCTTCTGCAGAAGGAACTGCTCTGATTCCAATTGTTGGGAAAAATACTGAGAGGGGGGGGGTGAATCAGTATTTAGGACTTACTCAAAAAATTTTACTTTTCCATTCATTAAAACCACATATACTTTGAAACAAATAACCAATGAGTCCTATATGAATAGTATAGTCACTTATTGTTGTTAGTGTAACCCCCTTATTGTTATTATTGTACCCTTGTAACCCCCATTTTGTTATTATTGTGCCCTTAAATTATTATTGTTAGGTCGGCTAGGATTACATTGTGGCCCACTAGGATTACATTATGGCCCCATGGACTCCTATATAGAAAGGAGGTTTTGTAAATTGTAACATCCAAGAATTGTTCATTTATGTAATGTATTGGAGGTTGCCCCCTCGAAGTGGCTTATTTCTAAGGCATTCATATCTCTTTTCTTCTCTTTTTGGAGCTGGTTACACAACATTTGGTATCAGAGCTTTGGGATTCTAGGGTTTCGCTGCTCCAAACAGGTCATCGTGGCATTTTCGCTATAACTTTTTTTCTACGAAGCTTCAGATGCTGAAATTTTTAGGGTGCGAAGCTGAAATCTTGAGGAAGGTTGTCTAAAAATTTCAGATCTTGGTTCGCAATATTTGAGGAGATATCATCTGTGGAAGTTAGGTATTTTTTCAGGCTCATAAACAGGTCATCGTGGCATTTGCGCTATAAATTTTTTTGTACGAAGGTTCAGAGTCGGAAATTCATATGGTGCGAAGCTGAAATCCTGAGGAAATTCGTCAAAAAATTTCAGAGCTTGGTTCGCAATATTTTTGGAGATATGATCTGTGGAAGGTAGTGCTTTTTCAGGCTCCTGAATTGCATCTCAAAGAGGTGATCGTGGGAAAAGTTCAATAACTCTCTCTCTGGGAAGTGGATTTGAGTTCCGTAAAAGTTGGTCACAAGTACATAGACTTTAGTTTCTTGGCTATCAATTTCAGAGACAAAGGATGAAACAGTGACACGTGGCAAGTCCTACAAGTTTGCTCTACTGAACCAGTCCAAAATTAGGTCATTGTGGGAGATTGGACACAACTTTGTCTTGGGGAATCCAAATTAGATCAGACATGTGGCATTTGAAAGAAGCTTCAGAGGGCTACTACAGGGCTGAATTTCAGATATTTAAGATTTTCAATTACAGAGATAATTCAATTTCAATATCGAGCTCCTCAAAGCAAGTAAAAGATATCAATATTGGATTCTAAAATGGCGCCTAAAAAGAATTCAACAC
Source organism: Pinus albicaulis (assembly GCA_034641835.2). NCBI lineage: Eukaryota > Viridiplantae > Streptophyta > Pinopsida > Pinales > Pinaceae > Pinus > Pinus albicaulis. Next base: position 9,502 of record JAXQQM020084047.1, read on the forward strand.
CCATTAAGCCTTCAGAAGGCTCTACCATGACTCATGAAGATGAATAATTGCAACATGATCTATCAAAATTACAAGAGCAAGTGCAACAACAAATTTCGCTCTCGCAAAGAACAACAAAAAATGAAATGGAAGCTTTGAAGAAAGGCATGGAAACTAAGATGGATGGTTTGAAGAAAGGCATGGAAGCTAAGATGAATGAGTTGGAAAACTAAAAGTGTTCTTTGATCTGTTTGAAACTCTTATTGATAATATGAGCTAATCGATGAGAAAATGGAAAACATGAAGAATGATCTAAAAGCAGACATGGAAGGTTTGAAAAAGTTGATACAAGAAATGTTTCCTAGTGGTGAAAAGATAGTAGAGGAAACTCATGATGAGAACAAAATAAATGTTAATTGTGATTTCATAAAATCTAATGTTGGCGGGAAGAACCACCATATTCCAAAAATGGATATGAGGAAGTTTGATGGAAAGGATCCTGTAACATGGATACTACAGATGGAGCAATATTTTGATCTCCATAGCGTGCAAAACACAAAAAAGGTACGCATTGCAACTTTACATTTAGAAAAAAATACATTTGTATGGTATCGATGGCTTTGCTCCCGTAAAAATATTGTCACTTGGTCAATTTTTACGGAGGAAATGATAGCACATTATGAGGATACAAAGAGCAACACCTTCTTTAGCCAATTGATAAATCTCAAACAAAAGGGTTTAGTGGGGCAGCACATTGAGGACTTCCAAAAATTGAATATAGGGGTAACTGATATTCCAGAGGAACAAAGGATTGATCTCTTCATAGGCACTCTAAAGGATAACATCCAACATGAAGTTCGTGTTTTGGAACCTGATTCATTGGAGAAGGCATTCAGGTTGGCAAGAAAATTTGAATGTAAATTATGGCGACAAGGAAGCCTACCACTCAATTCTATAAAGAAGGAAGTGTTGCTACGCCTAGATTTCCACAACCTACAAGGTTGACACCACAACAATTGGAAGAAAAAAGAGCAAAAGGGCTTTGCTACGGTTGTGATAGAAAATACACTAAAGGTCATAAGTGTGCTGAGAAGAAATTATTTTACATAGATTGTGAAGAGGAAGAAGAAAATGAACAAGAAGAGGATATACACGAGGAACCAGCCCTAGAAGAGGAAGAAATGAATCCGACCATATCGTGTAATGCACTGGCAGGAATTACCACTCCTCAAACTCTCAAGATAGAAGGACAAATCAAGAAGAAAAAGGTAATAGTGTTGATTGATTCAAGTAGCACCCATAATTTTATTCATTGTAAAGTAGCCAAGGAATTAAATTGTTTCCTATACCCAGCACCAGAATGTCAAGTGATGGTTGCAAATGGAGGAACTATAAATTTCTCTGGAAAATGCCATAATATCAAGCTAACCATGGGGAATATGTATTGACTAGTCCAATGCTTTCCATTCCTATGGGAGGTGCTGATGTTGTACTAGGAGTACAATGGTTACAATCTTTGGGGACGGTAGCTTTTAATTTTCAAGAACTTTTCTTGAATTTTTTTTCAGAAGGAAAGGAATTCGAATTACGGGGTATTGAAGGGAAGCCAGGAAGGATAATAAGCTCTAATGTCATGACAAAGCTTCTAAAGAAAGAACAACGAGGCGTAATTGGACAATTATGCTCACTAGAAGTTTCGACATCAAAATCATCTATTTCTGCAGATCTCCAACAAGTCTTGGACAATCATTCCAAGGTGTTTGAAACTCCCAAAGGACTCCCACCTATTAGTGATCATGATCATGCTATTCATTTGATTCCAGGAAGTGTTCCTCCAAACATCAGGCCTTATAGATATCCTTACTTCCAAAAGAGCGAAATTGAACGTATGATTGCAGAAATGTTAGAGGCGGTATAATTCAACCTAGTCAAAGTTCTTTCTCTGCTCCTGTAGTATTGGTACACAAGAAGGATGGATCATGGCGAATGTGTCCGGATTATAGGGAGCTCAATAGGCTCACCATTAAAGATAAATTTCCCATTCCTGTGATTGATGAATTATTGGATGAATTACATGGAGCAATTTATTTTACCAAGTTGGATCTTCATTCAGGATATCATCAAATTAGAATGAAGATTGAAGATATTCCAAAAATAGCATTTTGAACTCATGAGGGTCATTATGAATTTTTGGTCATGCCTTTTGGCCTTACCAATGCACCTTCTACATTTCAAGGGTTGATGAATTCCAATTTCAAACCCTTCCTTAGAAAATTTGTGCTAGTATTTTTTGATGATATACTAATCTACAACAGGTCTTGGAAGGATCATGTTCAACATGTTGACAAGGTGCTCAAACTATTGCAGGAGAAACAATTATATGCAAAAACATCAAAATGTTTCTTTGGAGTACAAGAGGTGGAATATCTGGGTCATATTGTATCTCACGAGGGTGTTAAGGTAGACCCTAACAAAATTAAAGCCATTAAGAAATGGAAAGTCCCCACAACCATAAAGCAGTTTCGAGGATTTCTCGGGTTAACAGGGTATTATCGCAAGTTTGTTAAGAATTATGGGAGAATAGCAGCACCTCTAACAACATTATTGAAGAAAGATGCATTTTCATGGACTCCTGAAGCAACTAAGGCCTTTGAACATCTTAAAGAGGCAATGTGCCTAGCACCGGTCTTAGCTACGCCAGACTTCACAAAAACCTTTATTGTGGGATGTGATGCCTCAGGAAATGGAATTGGTGCAGTTTTAATGCAGGAAGGAAGACCCATTGCTTTTGAAAGTCGTCCAATCAAAGGAAAGTATTTACAGAAACCTATTTATGAGTAGGAAATGTTAGCAATACTGCATGCACTAAAGAAATGGAGAACTTACCTAATGGGAAGACACTTCAAGGTAAAAACTGATCATGATAGTCTTAAACACTTTTTGGAACAAAGACTATCTTTAGAAGAGCAGGAAAAATGGGTCACAAAGATGTTGGGTTATGACTTTGAAATAATCTACAAAAAAGGAAAGCTTAATGTTGTTGCAGATGCACTCTCAAGAAAGAATGAAGAGGTGGAAGCATTGCTTTGTGCCATTTCTATTATCAAACCAGATTGGATAACCGAAGCAAGAGATGAATGGAAGAAGGACAAAGATGTATGGACACTCATTCAAAAGTTGCAGCAAGATCCTAGTACATCTGATACATTTAGTTGGAAAATGATTCCTTATGGTACAAAGATCGCTTATATCTTTGTAAGAATTCCCAACTAAAACAAAAGATTCTTTTGGAATTGCACACTTCTCCTTTAGGAGGACACTCAGGATTTTTAAAAACTTACCACAGGGTGAAGAAAGATTTTTTTGGGATGGCCTTAAATCTGATATTCAAAAGTTTGTGGCAGAATGTTTGGTTTGCCAGCAGAATAAAGTGGAGACAATTAAGACCCCGGGACTTCTACAACCTTTATCCATTCCAAGTCAACGTTGGGAGGAGATTTCAATGGATTTTATCACAGGTTTACCTAAGTCCGAAGGAAAGAATGTCATCATGGTAGTAGTTGATAGACTTACCAAGTATGCACACTTTTGTGCATTATCTCATCCATTTAAAGCAAGTACAGTTGCTACTACATTTATGGACAGAATTCAAAAGCTACATGGAAGCCCAAGGGTTATTATGAGCGACAGAGATCCCATTTTTACTGGAAATTTTTGGACGGAGTTATTTTCTTGTTTGGATACTCAATTAGCTCATAGCTCATCTTATCATCCTCAATCTAATGGTCAAACTGAGATAGTAAATAAATGTTTGGAAGGATATCTTCGTTGTTTTGTATCTGATAAATAAACACAATGGGTCAAGTGGTTACCTCTCGCTGAATGGTGGTATAACACTTCCTTCCATACTGCAGCAAAAATGACCCCATTTATGTCACTTTATGGATATCATCCACCATCGATCACATCATCTTTAAGGGAAAATTCGAAGGTTCAAGCAGTGGAAGATCACATCGAGCATCAGCAAGAAGTTCTCCAACTCTTAAAGGATAACCTGAATTTGGCACAAAATCGAATGAAACAACAGGCAGATCAACATCGCAGCGAGAGAAGTTTTGATGTAGGGGATTGGGTATTTTTACGGCTACAACCATACAAAAAAATTTCCCTCAAGCAAGCAAAGAAGGATAATAAATTATCGCCAAAGTACTATGGTCCTTACAAGTTGTTGCAAAAGATTGGTACTATGGCATACAAATTGGAGCTTCCTGCTTCTTCACGAGTGCATCCAGTTTTCCATGTTTCATGCTTAAAGAAGGTTATAGGTGAAAATCTTCGAGTTCAAACAATATTTCCAGAACTTGATGAGGAAGGAAAAATCATATTGGAACCTGAAGCGGTCACGGAAACAAGAACTCGACAACTACGGAATCGATCAATTTCAGAGTATCTCATCAAGTGGAAGAACTTGCCCACTGAAGATTCTACATGGGAGGATGAGAATTTTATACAAAAGCACCCAGAGCTACTCAAGCGTTGAGGACAACACTTTTTTTTGAAGGAGAGGGGCATGTTAGGTCCCTATATTACTAGTATAGTCCCTTATTGTTGTTAGTGTAACCCCCTTATTTTTATTATTGTACCCTTGTAACCCCTATTTTGTTATTATTGTGCCCTTAAATTATTATTGTTAGGTTGGCTAGGATTACATTGTGGCCCACTAGGATTACATTATGGCCCCATGGACTCCTATATATAGAAAGGAGGTTTGTAATTTGAATCATCCAAGAATTGTTCATTCATGTAATGTATTGGAGGGTTTTAACACAAAGTAACCTTCTATTCCTGTCTCTATATTCTAACCATATTTAGTTACTATGAAGCCAACTAGCGTATACACGCGGATATCCTTCATAAAACTCGTGTATACACAGAGATATAATTATTTCTTTTCTTAGGTCACTATCAATTATCTATTCATCGGATGTTTAGTTAACGATGAAAGCATGTGCGGTAATAGAGATATTATACATAAACATACACAGTTACCAGGATTTAAGGTGGAAACCCAATTCGGGAGAAAACCACCGTTGCCATCGTCTCTGTCTTCAATATTTATTATAAAGAAAACATATTACAACCATGTACTGGCGCAGACTCATACCAGCATGCAGGCACCCACCTGCAGAAGGCTACAACCTTCTCTCGTTTACCAGCCTCTCCTGGAAGAGAGCTACAACCCCTTGCTCTCGTTTACCAGCCTCTCCTGGAAGGGAGCTACGACCCCCTGCTCTCGTTTACCAGCCTCTCCTGGAAGGGAGCTACAACCCTATGACTGAAGGCTACAACCCTCAGCACCACCATGGACCACGTTTCATCAATTTTCATACTGGATCCAACCCACACAATTAAGCTCAAGGAACATTCATCAAACCAACAACTTGCTCTTATAACAGGATAATCAATATTCGAACAACCCAGATCATCATTGACAGATAGCAGTAGAATAGCAGAACAAATCAGACATTTCATACCACATACTTTAGCAAACCCTAAATTACATACGTGCTTTTTCTTCACTGAACCTGCGTATATACGTGCTTTCACAAATACCAACCTGCATATACATCTGCACACATTTCAGAGCTGACTTCAATTCTCATACGCGCTTTTGCTGAATATAAGCCGCGTATATACGTGCTTCCTCCTCGACGAACCTATGTATAGATCTTCAGACATTTTAGGGCAGTGCAGCTCTCCAGAACAGATAAACAGCTCAGATCTTCATTCTTTGCTTCAGCTCAGATTCACTAGATCACAGATCTAATCATTCCATAAACAGATCTAGAAAATACATATACATTTCAGATCTAGAGATCCCTCTTCATCATTTTCTTCATAGGTGCATCATAGATTCAGATCTATCATCAAATTGTTACCCTTTCCATTCAGACATACTTCAGAGTGAAGTATCCATTCAAACCCAGACTCATGCACACTCTTGCACAATGATTCTCTTCTCCTTATATAGATTGCATGTGTCTCATCTCCACAGAGCCAGAAACACATCACTTCCGATGGTATTCCTGGATGGGATCTCATAGACAATCCAGCACTCAATACAATGGGTCAATACCATGGTAGTAACCCCTGGTTTTACACATTTAGAGCGCAATTGATCATACGCGACTTGGCACGTACTTTTCCGCGTGCATACGTACCTTCTCCTTGACAAACCCGCGTATGCCTTGTAACACACCTTTTTCATCATTATTCTTGCACATACTAATATTTCTTTCTTCTGCAACTATACATTTCTTATAAATTGATTATATTAATAACTTAATAAGCATAAAATTAACTTATTAGTAGGTTGCCATCATCTTCATCAAGTGGGTTTCCATCAAGGACAAACCTCATCACTGTTGCGGTGCTCATAGCTGAAGTTATGTTCCCAATCATGGCCATCGAAAGAAAGGGATATGAAGGATAAGGGCTAGCTGGTCTCTGAGACTCAGGCCCAATGTAAAAAAGGACGTCAGGAAAAATAGTAGGAACAGGAGATGAAGGAGTCTTAGGAGGTTGAGGAATCTCTTCAACTTCAACTTCTTCTCCCGGAAACACGATTCTAGAGACGAGTGGAGTAATCCTCTCTATAATAGCACTACTACTAGGAAGAACCACAGAAACAACAAGCCAATATGGAGGATCACTCTCCATTTCATTTGAAACAACAAAATAAAAATCACCCATTGAATTACTCCTACACCTTCTTGAAGAAGGCTCAACACTCGCAGGAGAAAGCTGATGAAGCCTCCTCGACCGACGAGGCGATCGGTCAGCCACTTTATAAGATTAATTAGTCTAAAAAAATATAAGAAGATAAGAAATCTGGGAGCAAAGAGAACACTCTATAAAATTCCCTAAGATACAGTCAATCAAGTGGCCTTCAGGTATTTCTGCTCTAGGTGATTAGGATTGGACACCAAATACAAGAAAGAAAATAAGAGGACCTTCCGAAAATAGTCTGGGGTAATTATGCCCTAGGCATACTAGCGAAGGTAACATAAATAGTTATGCTGACCTCCTGACAACATCCTTTTCTAGTGCAAGTCCCCGAGCTTCACAAGAGTACCCTCCAGAAGTACTGATGAAAGTGATGCAATGTCTACTTCAGGTACCATGGGTATTCCCCCCCCACAGTCACCTATGTGGTCCCTAGGAGAGGAAACTAAGGGCACCAATCCGTATTGGCAATCGGGTGGAATGGTATTAGGTAAAGATTCAAAAAATAGGATAGGGGGTTTCTCTCTTTTGTGCCTTCACTCTTCCTCGCAGTTAACTCTTCGGAGGTAGAGCTTTCCCGGTCCACTTAACGGAATTGGATTTCGCTCATTAGTAAACTTTCTATGTTTGACAGTTTTGAGCGGCCTTGGAGAGTTAACTCTCCACTCACCTATTCCAAGGCCCTATGACCTAGCTAGTTGGTGTATGATTAATGAAAAATATAAAAACTCCTAGTTCATTTTAATTATAGCGCTTGATTTTAATTTTTTTTTAACTTAAGTCAAAGGTACACGGAAGTGAAACTGATGGTATTTATCGATGTAAAAGAAATCAATGAAAACCTACTACATGAAAATGCAATATTTTGCTTTCAATGAAAATATATTACTAAATGGGTTCTACGAAATTAAAATAAGAAAAAACTTGTTTTTCTTTTCAGGTTATCTTTCTTGCACACTTGAAATATGAAAAAATTTAAAGTATTGATTGCTTAATACAAAACTACATGATATAAATTCTGGACTACTCTCTAAGGAGGAAAAAGATTTTCTAGAGAGAATCGGTTCAATCACATTTGATGGACAATAGGCAAGTCCCAACAAGATTTGCTTTGCCTTACAAAATGCCACAATACACTTGATATAAAGAAAATCTAGAAAAGACTCTTTCAAAACCAAGCAAATTAACCAAAAAACCGAGAAACTAACAAACTACTTCAACATGCATGAAAACCATAAAAGGAAACAAAGAAAAAGTAGCGAGAAAACATAAAATTTTTTTCACTTTTAAAGGTGTTGAGGAGGTAAATCCCCTCTGCGGACAGAGGCGATCCCTACTAGCCCAGCAGGGGTCTAGCAACAAACAACCAATGCTATGACGCAAGCTCCTAATTACGAATGAAAGACTTGGGATAGAAGCCTACCTGGATTCCAACGCTATGATCTGAAGAAGAAGTGTCCCCGTCCTTCAACCCTGGCAGATCACAATCCTTCCACGATCTCCGCGGATGAACACCTGCACATAGAAGAAACGAACAGATACAAGCATAGGAACCAGCATACGTAACTAAACATCGGTCAGAAAAGATATTACTCGCATTAACATGATGGAAAACGGAGTGGAACCATAATCACAGTCATCTATTAAATGATAAACGAATAGAAGTTACAACCAAGTTCTGACGTCGCAGCTTCCTTCGAACGGGTCTCCGGTCGTCCACGTCTCGCAAAGCTCGCCAAGGGAAAGGGAAACCTCTCCCGAGTCTCGTAACAATGGTCTCCTCGCTTGAATGGGCCTTAAGGGAAAGAAGGGATTCTTTACAGCACAAAGGCACTTGGGAATAGGGAGATGCAAAGCTTCAGCACTTCAAGACTAGCTTGCCATGGATCTGAGCAAGCTTTTATAGATGGGGAAGGAGGGAGTTGGGATCCCTATTATTCTGGGATTGGCCCTATCAACAAGGAAGGTTCCATAGAAGGTGGCAAAACTACTTCCCTTCCATAGAACTCCCGTAGCCAAACCTCCCAACTCAAGATAGGCAGTGGTTGTGAGTTTGTTTGAACTCAACTTCCGCCATCCATATATAAAAAGCAGTCCCTAAAATGGGTGGCGCGATTGCTGCTCTATGACAGAGCACCAAGTGGCGCGACCTCTTTACAGGATTTCCCTGAGTGGCGCGAGTACTGAACTGTCTACCCGCGCCAATGCAAAAAGAGCTGTTTTTCATGGATTTTGCAAGGAGATGTCTCAAGGGGAAATGAAGCTCATACTCAAAGGGATGCAATGATGATGTTTTCAGTGCATGACAGTGTTCACAGGTCACATTATGGGTCCTCCATTGTGCGGGACGGGGAATGGTAGGGACGGTGACAAATTACTGTGTAACAGATGCCCCCTAAAGCATGAGGCACGAGAGAGAGAGGGGTGAAATGCTTTACGAGAACATGTCCAACTGAAGGCCCGCCGTCGGAAAACCTGCACAGAAAGATACAACTGATATCTCAAGTACATGATGTATATATGGCATGGACGCAGCCATCCGAAACAGAGTATGCTATAATCCGGATCTAGGGTATGGGCGCAGCCATCCAACTAAGATCAAACAAATAGACTCAGGTATGGTCGCAGCCATCCAATCAGTGAGTCATGTACATAATGATAATAATCCACAATCGCGGCCTGGATTACAACAGACACAATCCAGGGTCTTGCGCTCCATCTCGACCCAAACAAGTACAAGTTCTAGCATGCGAATGTGTGAGCTGATGTCGAACATGCAAGAACATCGTCTGATTACCAGCCAATGATGAAAGCTGTTAACAGACGCGAGAGAAACCACCAATAATGATGATGGTCCTCAAGGTACTACAGGTACAATCTACGGCGTGTGAATAAATGAGCTGACGTCGAACACCCGCAGAATCATCCGATCGGAGGTCAATAATGAAAACCTCTCGTCGAATGCGACGAACCTGCCATTAAGGCATGCAGGCTCCAAGGTACCATCAAGAGTCTCTAGACCAACTTCCTGGATAATGAGTTGAAGTCGACAGGAAGTGACCTTGATCGAAGGTGGGCCATAATGATTCCCACATCATCGACACGAGACAGAGGAACATAATGTTTTGTTGTGAATCGGGATCATATGAGAAACAGAGGAAGGTTGATATTCGCAGAGGCCAACTTCTCTTGAACATATAAGCGGCACGGCAATGGACTTGGCAGTATTTGACATCAACAGATCAAAGGTCATGGCGACGAGGCAGTGAACAGATGAGAGGTCAAAAGAGATTTTAAACCCATGATAAGTGGAAATACTCAGAGATGAAAATCTCACAACCATTTCAGATACGAGACAGAATTACACCATGCTCAAGAACGACATCACGCACGACGACAGCAGATGGTTCCATTTTTCCCCCACCATTCCTGGCGAGTACCCCAATTATTTTTGATAACAAGCTTGAAGGGGATAGCATATGCTTGCGATATAAGTCCGCCCTTCGGGCAAATCCATCCTAGTGCATTTAACGAGTCCTAGGAAGGAGAAACTCGGAGAACGTCATTTCGACTATATCCGATGTCATCAGGGTTTAACGAGTCTGACAAAGGAAGAACTCGGCGTCCT
>JAXQQM020086987.1:0-31275 GCA_034641835.2 Pinus albicaulis
GAAACTACATGGAGATGGTTGAATAAGATGTACAATCTGTAGCAAACCTCCTCCAATGGATCTCTCAAGTGAAAGGCTGATCCTAGCACTGAAGATCTTTCCCTCCAAGATGATGGTGCAACCCCTCACTACAAGTACTCACTGAAATAATGCAGTTTAGTGAAGGGACTGCGCTACAGGGAAAATTTCAAGAACCCCCCTAAATTTATATGTATAATAAATGGGCGAATCCCCATGATACATAGGAAAAATGGAAGGTGATTTTATTAATAATATAATATGTATATATAATTTTTTGGCGAATCTCTCACGACATTATATTATCTTGTAAAATCGTGGCGAATCACCAGTACAAATGGCGAATCACTAGTACAAATTGGTGAATCGTTGTCTAGTGGAGTTCGGTGTGTTGGTTCCAATGAAGATATGGTAGTTGAACTAGGAGTTGAAGGAAGCGAACCACCGAGACCAAGCATGGCACATGGTGACTCGTGAGGGACGTAGTTCTCATGCAGTTTGGAAAATGCGATCTAGTTCTGCTAAGTGTAGTTTTGTTGCTCATGCTACTACGAGCACTGATATTCAGGTTGGAGAGGAGTTTGAGGAAACATGGAAGGTTGAGTGATTTTTTCTTCAAGCACTCAAAAAGGAAGAAGATATATTGATTGATTGAAGAAGATAACAAGGAAAGTCAACTCAAAAAAGAAGAAATGAATGATATGGCCAAATAGGGAGACACACTGAATGTGGATGCTATGGTTCAACAAGAAATTGCCACCATTCATTAGAAAGGAAAGGATCATAAGGACTCTTTAACATTGGATGGAATCAGGGGCTCAAAGAGAGCTCATGTCTCTGAGAGCTTGGATTCTAACAAAGGAGTCCCACGAGTGGGACGTGAATTGACTTTGGTTCTTGTTGAACCAAATCCCAAGGGTTGGAAAAAAGTGCAAAAAAGGAAAAAAATGAAAATATTAGCTCTAGTTGTCATACTTTATTTTCTTTGTTTCTTTTGATGTTATTTTCCCTGCAGTTCTTAGTCATAAAAAAAATCTTTCTTTTTCCTTCTATTCTTTTTAGCTTCATCATGTACTTTCTGATCCTATATGCACACACATTATGTGTGTCTACAAAATATAATTTTTATACCATTAACAAAATTTAAGGTTTTTTTTTTCGAGGGAAAAAATAAAAAATAAAAAAATAAAAGAAAAAAAAGAGAGTTGAAGATGAAAAACACTTTATATTAAAATATTTTGTGTACACCCATATTACATCACAATTTCAAAATATTTGTCACAATACCGACATTCTTAACTTTCTAATTTATCAAAATTATATGAATCTTAGAATGTTTTTTTTTACTATTTAACAAAAAATTGAATAATGCCTTATCTTTCTTAATATCTAATGAATAAAATATAGTTCCAATAAATATTAAATACCATCATCAAACCATAACCATATTATAATAAAATTTCTAAAATAATATAATTACTAAAATAGAATTATATGACAATATTAGTAAAAAGAAGTCCACAAAAACAACATAATTAATTTCAATGGATGTTTAAATAAAGACCGTTGATTTTTGAACCGAAATTAAGAGGACAAAGAGCTGAAAGAGGGATGAAGCGCAAAGGGAGAAATTTTTTCGGTCTAGGTTACAAACATTCTCCAATCTTCCTTTTCCGCCGCGGGCTGGAGATCGATGCTCAGCGGCGCCTCCATGGAATGAGACTGCTACTATCGCTACTCCGTGACTTAGTTTGGGCTAAGATTCCATCTGCGCCCTCGAGAGATTCTTTATTTCCGCCGGTGGACAGTTCATGGACACCCCGGCGAACCAACAAAGGGGACCGGTTCATCCCGCCTATCAAAAACCATTTGCGAGGTACATGGAATAGGTCCCCTGAGTTGGCTGGTTTTTTGGTGGCTTTGACGTTGAACCTCGCCAGTATGCACTCGTCGCTACTCTCATGATGCCGTGGAGCACTATACTCGTTTTGCATTTATCGCTCATGCTAGACTTCAGGTTTTCTCGTTTATCGGGAGAGGATACTACTTGAATTTTCCCTTTGCATACGGCCTTCACATCCGCACTCGGTTCTCGATGATGGGTGGTTATTGGGCTTCGTGCCATCACTGTAGGGGATTGACTGCATTGCGGCCTCCACGACAGCATATAAAACAGAGGCCGCATGGGCCTGCTTACTTCTCCAAAGCAGCTGATACAAGGAATACAGACCTTAAGCGGTCTCTGTGGCTGCACTCGGACCTTCTGAGCCAGGAACAGGCCCACGATGATGTGCCTAAAGACAAAAAACGCGGCCAGCATATCTGCAACATCGATTCTCAGGTAGGCTCGACTCCATATCAAGTGTTCATTAAGCCTCCTGTAGGCAACTGCTTTATTCTATGGATTCGAACAATAGATTCTATACTACACCTGAAGGAAGTCATCCAGTCTATGGCGGGTTACCCAGTTCATTCACAGTCTCTGATTTTTGGGGGGAAAGCTTTAGCTGACCATTGCTCGGTAAATGACTACTCCATTGTCACTGGGTCTTCCATCTACCTCAACCTCAGACTGAGGGGTGGTATGATGGGCCAAAACAGGGCACATGGATCCTCCATGGGTGCAGGTGCATCCAAAACAGTACCCACAAAAGGTTCATACAGGAATGTATTACAGGGGGACAAAAACATTCCCACAGTACCTGCCGCCCCTGCTGAAAGTTCCCCCAAGCCATATATTGTAGAACTGCAGGACAGCGTGCCTGAAATAAACATAGACAGTCTAGATATTGATATGCATAGAACTGCCTACGAATCCCAAGCAATTATAGGCAGATTCAACTGCTTCTGGCCCAAACCAATGGAGCTGTTCCATTGGATTTTTACAAATTGGACCATGGACTGTGAAATACACCTATGTTCTAAGGGGTTCTTCATTGTCAAATTTACATCCACTGAGGTTAGAGATGCCATTTTCAGCCAGGGACCATGGTTCTGGGGCTCCACGGGACTCTTCATTACACCATGGTTCCCAAATTTTGATGCCAACACCATGGAGGTGACCAAAATGCCGGTCTGGGTTAGGCTCTACAATCTCCCGCTACATTTTTGGAATGAAAATGTTCTTGGCTGCATTGGAAACACCCTTGGTAGATACATTAAAACAGACACTCAACGCCTGGAGGAGCGCATATTCACCTTCGCACGAATCTGTGTGGAGGTTGATTTGAGCAAGGGACTCCCAGAGTCCATTATGCTGAACAACAAACAACAGAGATGGACACATCATTTAGACTATGAGAACACAACCTTCAGATGCCGGATATGCAGGTGCACAGGACACCTACAAAACTCATGCCCGGCAGCAAAAAGGGATAACAGGAAAAAGAAGAAAACAGGCAAAGCGGCAAAAGGTTGGCAATTCCCCTCGGAAGAGCCAGAACCACAGGAAGAAGAGGTGGAACCAACACCACATGAGAATCAACAAACAGATACTTCCTTGGGCACACAAGAACAGGAAATGCAAGATCCTCTTGACACCACCACAAAGACTCAGCAGGATATGGTACCTGGAACACTAGACAGTGGGGGATACAAAAGAACACATACATCAGACACATCTGACTCTGATAAGGACAATGGAGCACCAACAGAAGGAAATCAGCTTGTCCTTATCGAGACCGAGCCAACACTTGGTGCTTGGCATAAGGTTGAAAAGAAGAAGGGGAGAAAATCTTAATTGTATCTCCTTTGCTTTTTATTTGCGGCATTTGAATGTCTTTGGACATATACCAGCTCATACAACATGTAATTTTGTTTTCTCATAAATAAAATTACGAATTTTTTCTTTGTGAAAAAACGGTCATCATCATCCTAAAATATTTAAACCATAATCCCCACATACCACCATAACATAATAGAATTTACTAAAATAAAATATTACCTAAAAGATAGTCTAAGTTGTTTGTCATTATCATAACTGGTCTAACATTCTTTATAAAAGCCTAATGGTCGCATAACTGGACCCCCTTATGACAAGTTTTCTCAATTTTATAATTGTTATTTAGTGATTAAATATCATTTTGAAAGGGCAACAACCTCCCACGTATCCTTTACTAGCAAACGAATCTTTGTTACAATGTCGTGGTCTATCGCACAATTATAAATACTATTTGTACATTCCTTCGATTAGGAAGCTTATAATTTATTTGTCAACCGCCATTTTAAACAAATTTATAATTTATTTAGCAATCGTTGTCACAAACACTGAGACTATGCTCAACAGATCATCTTATTCATTCTAATTATTTTATTGGAGCAAATTCCATTCAAATCGAAATGTCAAAAACAAATAGTCAGCAATTTTGGGAGTTAGAGGTGGAGAACACATCTCAAGCAATTGCCTGCCAACAAAAATTCAAAAGCTTTGTTGATCTTCAAAAATGGCAACTCATGGGTAATAACTCCTCCACTCTAATCTCCTGCAACCACATGTACATATTCAGAAAACAATGCAAGAGCAAACCATGATTAATTGGTCATCAAATGGAATTGAGAGTTATGTTCTAGTACTTTATTCATAAAAATTTCTACCAGGCATGGCAGTTTGAGTTTTAAACATTTCTTATTCATAAACATTTCTACCTTATTCGTGGAATTGTAAGTTTGAGTTTTATAATCTACACAATTCAAGTGCCCCAGAGCTTTTCAGGGCACTGAATCTATTTATACATTCAAAAACACATTTTAAACAACAAAAATTCACAATCTCCCAAACAAAAAATATCACGAATTCCAACCAAAAAGTAATAACATGAAATGGCTAATATCACAAATTCCAACCAAAAAGGTAAAATAACGTGAAATGATTAAGATACACCCCATCGAAAACATTGTTGCAAACATCCCAATTTTATCACTATTTTTTGGCCTATTTGGTGGTATCTTAATTTTGCCAATTTTTACCAATATTTTCTCAATTTTTATGTTTTTTTACCAATATTTTCTTTTCTTTTTTGGTTTTTTTTTTTTTTTTCTAAAACGATTACTGATTTTATCCAAATGTTTGCAACATTGACCAAAAGCATAAGATATAGTTAAAAATTGGAGAATACCTATGCTAATTAAACTAGAGATTTGAAAAATTAAGAGGAGAAATAGAAGTCCCAAGATGAGGGAAGCCAATAGATACAATGGGAAAAATAATACATCAGAATTACAAGCGACAGGAGGAACCCCAAAAGGAAATTGTGCTATACAATGGATGCAGACAATGATCTGGGTCTACTCGTATTGGAAGATGAGCAAATCTTTCCAGAATGAAGAACAACATAGGTAGTTGCAATACAATTTGAAGAAAATGTCTTCTCAAAGAACTGGTTATCAAAATCAAACCACCTAAAAGCCCAAAAAGTAGACCACAATAAAAGAATTAGAAAATTAGCTAAGGATAAGCTGAAAGAAAGTGAGCTCCTAGCCAACTCAGGGAAGACTCAGACAGGATTTGTGGGTTATGTCACTTACAAAAAACTGAGGTAGAAATGCATCTCATAATAAAAAACCCTTTTAACTATGAGATCAAATGTCATTGTTATTGTCTTTTACAGGATCCAGGGGATCCCTTTCCACTTTCTTTGCTATCTTGACCAAATGTGCCTTGCTTTATTCGTGAAATATGGTACTCAGAGACAAATCTCAGTCTTTTCTCATCCCATATTGGCCCGAGGCTCCCTATCCACTTTATTTTTCTATCCTGACCAAAGATGCCTTACTCTATTTTTGAAAGAAGCACTCAGAGACAAACCTCAATCTTTACTCATCCCATCTTATTGGCGTGAGACTTTCAGGGGTATCATTTCTTAGTCCCAGGTCATCCCCTCTGATTAGGTCAAAAAGTGAAAGGAAAAGGCCCAAAATACTTCATACCATAGATTGGTTGGGCCTTGGGTCTCTTCTCAACCTCCCTCCTCAATGGCCGACTGTTATGATCCATGCCTATGAAAAACTGGCACTCGATGCCACATATTATGCACCACCAAACACAAACAAACCAGTTTTCGAGACAAAATTTGGACCAAGTCTTGGAATCCAACATATTGGCCCAAGGTCGCAACCTTCATGTATACTGACATGATAAAACCTATGCATAAGTAGGATACATTGGGCCTTTGAGATGCAAACTCTACCAGACCGCTTAGGGAAATATCAAGAATCAACCACTTGTTTCTTCATTGTGACATCTCTGGATGTTGCTGAGAGTCGAGACACGGTTCCAAAGATGAGAAGCATTAGGAAAATATATGAGAACTAAAGTTTCATTAAGCACTGGCCCAAAAAGCTTTTAAACTTGAACTTATGAGCATGCCATGGGGACATAGCACTTGGTTTCATAATATGGAATACATGCAAGGGGCATAACAAAACAATTCTACCATAGAATCGAAAGAAATATAAAGGGGACCATTGAAGTAAAACCTTGGGGAGAGGAGAGTTGTAGATCTCACCTGCGCATGGCCAAAAACTGGCAGAATGGGGCATCTTGGTTAAGGACTCAGTATAGATTAGCAAGGAAAAGATAAACATGAAGGAAACATAGAATCCCCCTCCATTCCTCCTCCCTCAAATTTAACTTTGACACCATCTCCAAAGGCAATCCCAACAGACCTGGAATTGAGGCTTCATCAGGAATCATGAGGTGAACTTTGTCCATATGTACACCCATAACATTGGCATAATCACAAAAAGTATGGCCGCAATTCTGACTGTCATGAAAGACATCCATACTAGAATAAATTTAAGGATCAAACATGTGACCGTAAAAGGAGTTTCTAACATAGTCATCAATATGCAGCATAACTAAAATACATGGGAGTACCTGATCCGTAAATGGCTTTTGGTTACTCCTCTTGCAAAGACAACTAGATTAAAAGACTACCTGCAAGAAGTGGATTTCAATCATTATCTATGGGTTGAAAATAAGGCTGCAAATATATTGGAAAACATCAATGCAAACTCTAAATGGGGTGATAAACCCCTATCTTCCATTAGGGTGATCTAGATGCAGGAAAGGGAAAGGGAATGAGCTTCATTTCTTGATTGATGATAATAGGAAGCTTCATGTAAGCAATGGTAGTTCCATTCAGCGTAGCTTGGCTCCACCACGTGAATGCCACCTCATCATGAATGAGGTGCTGACACAGAGTAGAGAAGCTTATTGAAGGGGAGAGAATGACCTGATAGCAGAGAACCTGGGAAGCAAACCTCAGGCTGGGATGGCCAAAGTTGACAGTATTAACATTGCTTGAAAGGGAAAAATGAGACACTATATTGAAAAGATTTACATCCCAAGGAAATTAATTAAGCATCCTAGAACATGAAAACCTTCTAGTACTTCTCCTTTTGTAACCCAAAATGGGAATTTATTCCTTGAAACCCCTACCATGAAATCCCAAGGATCGTCCCTTGCCCACACCCCTAACATGATTTCCCAAGGATTGCCACTTGCCCACTACCATGACTTTCCCAAGGATCACCCCTTGCCCCTTTTATTATTTTCTTTTGAAGTATCTATCAATTCACCCTCCTTGGTCGCAGGCCATTAAGGAATCACCATCACATTTATCAGTAGTTCATTTATATCACGTAGTATTTCCCACTGTAGCCTCTCAGCCCTAAGCTAGAATTTTATACTGAGAATTTCTTGAAGATTTCTCATGGTCTCATTATCCATCCTGACCACATACAACATTGTTATCATGGCCTCGGGTCTCCCCTCAGTTGACAATGAACTTGCACTATCTATAGATAAAGACAGTCACAAGATTCTACACAGGACAGGATTTGTTGGTTTTGCTCCCTCTCAGAGGTGAAGACAGGCACATTTATTTTGAATAGGTTTTTTCCTCCAGATACTCCATATAGCAGGATTATAGTAGCTTGAGGACTAAATTTATTTTTTTTGCCATCTTCTTTGAGTTGCGGTCTTTATGACGATATTACTTTTATGAAACTTAGTCCCTCCCCTATGATAGTCAATGTCACAAGACTTCATTATGGTAATTTTTTATATGGCCTGTGCAGGGTGAAGAATTTATGGGACACGAGCAAAGTTAAATTTCCCAACGGATACATGTATGGTTGTAATTGTATGGCCTACAGTAATATACTGAAAATATTATTGTTTACCACAAATAACGAAAAGAAAGTCAATTTCTTATATTACAAGGGCAATGAGTGACTGAATCATTTTCAACTGGCAGATACAAGGAAATCTTTGACTATACAATACGAACTGAATATTACTCAATCAATTGCAAGATATTGAGCCAATAGACATGTTAACACATGTCACTAGTGGAGAAGCCAATAGAAATACAGATCCACATCGACTGGACTAGTGCCTCTTTGGCATTCACAACTATTATTGCCATTTTATAAAAAAGTTGTTTGTGTAAGTAGACAAACTCTGTTAGTATAGAAGCTACAGCCAGGACAACATAATTTTTTTTTGAAAATTGATAATACAAAGGTTTATTATTGAATGACAAGTTCATGAGTTTCATTTGGAAATTGCAAATGATATGTGATTACAGGCCCTGGGGGCCCTGCCAAGGTTTGAAAATTGATAATACAAGGATTTATTATTGAATGGCAAGGTCATAAGCTTCATTGTGAATGGAAATTGCAAATGATATGTGATTACAGGCCCTGCGAAGGTAGAACTATAGCAAACATTTTGATCAAGTGCATTCTCTTTCTGCTAATAGGAATAGTTTATTTGTTTACTAAGTTTGATTTTACCATATTGCAGACAATAATACCAATTTTGGTAAAAATATTCGTGGCTATTGACATTTGGAAGTTTTAAGAAGTTGTTCGGTCATATGGAACATGTTTCATGGTGGCATCATATCATATATCAAATTGTTTGATGATATCATTATATCATGACACATGTTTGATTTTGCCATCGGATCATGTAAATAACATTTATAATTTTAGCCACAATTGTAGATTTGTGTCAAAAAAACAGATGGGAAACTGTCAATCAACTTAGAAACAAATACAGAGTGGTCACAATTATTGACCTTCACGCTGCAGAAACATCACAGATCCAGGGTGTTATTATCACATCCACTTAATACACTATTATTTTACATAAAGCACTTGACTCCATGAGTAAATACAAGTCAAAGTGAAGCCCTTTACCACTTCTCATTTAGAAATTCCTATTAGCAATGTCATTAATTGTTCATTTATCTTTGTACATTTTACAGATTTACTCAATTAAAAGATAAACCACAACGTAATGTTCCCAAAAAATTATCAGCAACTTGTTCAAACTAAATGCACACTGGTTTGTTTATCACATAGAACAAAACCATTCACATGTGAATTCACATCTCAAGCAGATCAAAACACATGAATACAATAGCTTGGGTAAATTGTTTTTTTTCTACTATTTAATTATAAGTTAGAAAATTGCAATATTAAAATATACTTCCTCTTAAAGTTAGAGTGGCTGAGAATCAGCCGAGCTGTGGTCTATCAGCTACATGGAGCTGTTGAAATCCTGACAGGCATGCTCCCTCCTTGCGTTTGGTTTGTATATGTTATTGATATTGATGTCGCCTTCATGCAAATATCAAGATTACAAAATGTAACATTATTCATTATAGTAAAGGAAGGTGAGACAAATTATTCCCAGGTCTACCATTTATCCAAAAGATGGATTCCCACTATAAAAAATTAAAACCAGCTGAAGGAAAATAATTTTGACTTTGAGCTTGCAAATCTTAAGGCTCATGCATAAGTCCATGCTTATTTGGTACCAACATTATCGCTAGGGCTTGAAACGTCAGCATCACATTTTTTATCAAGATTCAACCACTTAAAATATTGCTCACAGCTGGGTTCTAGTGATCTAGGGTAATTTCCAAACATTTTATCTTACAAGTTACGAGATACATGAAAGTTCTGAACATACCACAAAAACTGCAAGGGCATTTGCCAGTGTTTCCTCAACAATAAGATGACACGCCAAATTGGATGCTAACACTGGCTGATAAGCCATGTTTGGAAAAAATGAACAAAATTAGTTGGACTAGTGTCTCTTTGGAAGACATGGCTATAAATGTGATTAGTAATTTTGACTAATTGATGGATATTTCAAGCACAATAGTTACAAACCAAGTAGTCACTCTAATCAGATGGTTAGCAGTAGCAGCAATTTAAAAGGCCAATGACTAAGTAAAATATGTTATTTATAATAGGTGTGAGGTCATTATAACAATCCGTCAAGCATGGGTTCATGATGAGAAACAGACCTTTCCTCATGCATTAGGCAATCACATTGGAAGTTGCAAGCATATTAAATTTCCAGGGGATTACTCCATATTGAGGAATGCTATTAACCAATATAATCCAAGCTATCAAGATGTGCAGACAATTTAATATCAAAGCATCCATGAGTCAAACAAAGATATCCAGAGGTGAGAATATTAGATATCATCTACTACCAATATACTCTACATGTACATTATTGCTGCTACCATACACCATTATTGCTCTGGCAACTATTGCCGCCATTCACAACTGCAGTTGCCACCACCACTGCTCCAAATGTCCATAGTCACTACTCCTACATTCCTCCTACACTTCACTGCCTAAAAACATTATGCTAATTAGCCTATCTGATTTCTATTGCTCAACTCATCAAGCTCTCTTAGTCATTAAAGTCAAAGTTACTATCTTATTGATTATTGTCATCATCACTCTCAGTGGTTCCTCTAATGTCTCTGTTCAAACAAACTTAAAGTCTCTGGTCAAGTTATATCAACTAGTATCATACAATGATCAAATGCATTTGAAGCAACCTGCCTACTATTCTTTGTTTTATAGTAGTGTTACACGAGTAATTTGTCACCGTCATAAATTTTCCCCGTCATACAATGGAGGACCCATAACGTGACCTGTGAACACTGTCATGCACTGAAAACATCATCATTGCATCCCTCTGAGTGTGAGCTTCATTTCCCCTTGAGACATCTCCTTGCAAAATCCATGAAAAACAGCTCTTTTTGCATTGGCGCGGGTAGACAGTTCAGTACTCGCGCCACTCGGGGAAATCCTGTAAAGAGGTCGCGCCACTTGGCGCTCTGTCATAGAGCAGCAATCGCGCCACCCATTTTAGGGACTGTTTTTTATATATGGATGGCGGAAGTTGAGTTCAAACAAACTCACAACCACGGCCTATCTTGAGTTGGGAGGTTTGGCTACGGGAGTTC
The DNA here is from genome assembly GCA_034641835.2 of Pinus albicaulis. Lineage (NCBI taxonomy): Eukaryota > Viridiplantae > Streptophyta > Pinopsida > Pinales > Pinaceae > Pinus > Pinus albicaulis. The sequence continues at coordinate 11,304 of JAXQQM020086987.1, forward strand.
TATGGAAGGGAAGTAGTTTTGCCACCTTCTATGGAACCTTCCTTGTTGATAGGGCCAATCCCATAATAATAGGGATCCCAACTCTCTCCTTCCCCATCTATAAAAGCTTGCTCAGATCTATGGCAAGCTAGTCTTGAAGTGCTGAAGCTTTGCATCTCCTATTCCCAAGTGCCTTTGTGCTGAAAAGAATCCTTCCTTTCCCTTAAGGCCCATTCGAGCAAGGAGACCATTGTCACGAGACTCCGGAGAGGTTTCCCTTTCCCCCGGCGAGCTTTGCGAGGCGTGGACAACCGGAGACCCGCGCGAAGGAGGCTGCAGCGTCAGAACTTGGTTGTAACTTCTATTCGTTTACCACTTTAATAGATGACTATGGTTATGGTTCCACTCCTTTTTCCATTATGTTAATGCGAGTAATGTCTTTTCTGACCGATGTTTAGTTACGTATGCTGGTTCCTATGCTTGTATCTGTTTGTTCTTTCTGTGTGCAGGTGTTCATCCACGGAGATCGTGGAAGGATTGTGATCTGCCAGGACTGAAGGACGGGGGCATCTCTTTTTCAGATCGAGCGCTGGAATCCGGGTAGGTTCTTATCCCAAATCTTTCATTCGTAACTAGGAGCCTGCGTCATAGCATTGTTTGTTTGTTGCTAGACCCCTGCTGGGCTAGTAGGGATCGCCTCTGTCCGCAGAGGGGATTTACCTTCCCAACAAATTGGCGACTCCGCTGGGGATCGTCCGGTTTTCCTTGTCTCGTTTATGATTGGTTCGCTTTGATTGCTTCTCCTTGCTTGATGAACCTTCTGGGTTGGGTTCTTTCATTATTTTAGCCTTGTGGTTTGCTTAGCTTGTGTTGGTCTTTTTCTCAGGTTAGCTTGTTTTTTAGTTTTCATTGAAGAATTCGACTGGCGCGGGTTTTTACCTGACAGTCGCGCCACTTGGCGCGTGTTGCATTTGTCTGTCTCGCGCTACTCGGCCTCTGGCGCTAGTTTCAAGGCCACAGTCGCGCCATCCCTGTGACTTTTTTGAATTTCTTCAATTTTTGGCTTTCTGAGCTTGACCAATACTTTTCTTCTTGACTTCTTGATTGTTTGAGTGCATTGGAGTCTGGTTTGACTGGAATTCACCGCTATCCTTTGGTTGTTTGCCTTTATCTATCGGTTTCACGATTTGAGCCCTAGGGCATCTAGTGGCATAGTGAATCGAGCCCTCCTTGGGAGCTTTGGTGTCTTGATTGTCCTGTCGACTTGTTGCTTAACCCTCCATGCCCTCTTAGCAGTCTTTGATTGTTTTGTTGCGTCTTTTGAGTGTTTGTTCGTTCTTTCATTCAGGATTCGTTTGCCCTTGCTTCGGACCCAGATCACACGGTCCATTGGGGTGTTTTTGAGTCTTTCTTCTATTTGAGAGACTTTGGGTCGATTTAGAGATTTGGTTGCTTGCTTGGTGAGTGAATGTTGTTTGCTTTGCTCTCTTAGTTATCATTTCTCTAATTGTTCCTTTTGGTTTTCAGTGCACATTAGCCATTAGACATTGAAAATTTTAAAAAAAAAATATAGTCTCTTTTGTTTTTAATTAGTGCAAATTGTCATCTTTTCCGTATCACTAGTGATTAGTGTTTGAATGAAAAATGTGCAATTGCATTAGTTGCATTAGAGACATTCTTGTTTGTATTCCGTTCATTTCGTTTGTATTAAAGCTCTCAACTCTCATTTAACTATTTTTCATCGAACGAAATGTTGCATCGTGGCATATAGCTTGCATTTAGGAGACACTACATACGATAAGGCCTGGAAATTGAAACTTAATTGAAGATCAACTGTAAAATTTATTCAATTAACCTAAGGCAGTATTGGAACTTAACGAAACATATTTAGAAGGTCTAGGCTAGAGACGTGTTCCGGCGTCGTTAAACCTAGCAGCTGTCGTTCGCCTGTTGGCTTTAGACAACACTAGTACGGACTTGCACTCCCCGTACCGTCGCGTATATAAAGGGAGAACCCTATAGGTTTTCAATCCTTTATCCACAGGAAGCCGAGTCTGCCGCCCTATACCCGTGATACACCAAACACAGCATTCGGGGAGACTACCTGCACGTACGGAAAGTCCTTGGTCGATTTATGTTTCATTATTGAAACCAAGGTGTATATTGCAGTTCACGGATATTTGGTACACCCTTTGTGCCTAGTTTTTTTTCCTGAGCAGTCATTTGGTCTTTTCTGACTCCCTAAACTTGAAAAGACCGTCAAGCGCTTGTCCTTTCACGCTTGTGTCAACTCTGAAAGAGATAGAGTCATCTTTTTATCGTTTCTCGACTCTTGAAACATGAAACGGTAGAATTTCTTACTTTCCAATGTGGTAAAATTAATCGCCCACGATTACACACCTGCTTAGACATTGCTTGTTGACCGTTTGATTGTGTGTCTTAACTCGTTTTCAGCCCGTGTGTGGTTTTGAGTTTGATGGCAACTTTTTCAGAGTTCACCAACCAAGGAATCCCCTCAGAAGGGAATCCTGGTCATTTTTCTCCTTTTGGAAATGTTGGTGCTCCTTACATGGCGACGTTGTCCCTTCCTGGGTTAACTGTTGGGTTGCCTGTTTGGTTGTTCTCAACCTCTGTTGTCCCGAATGTCTCCACTACTGTTCAATCAGTTCCTCCACCTGAACAACCTCATGTTGATTCCAAGGTGGACCTCTCCCCTTCTTCGCCTGTTTCAGCGTCCTCCTCTTCTACTTCGCCTGGTGAAAGTCTGGATTCAAGTAACCAGGTGGCTAAGAAGAAGAAGAAGAAGACAAAGAAGAAGAAGTCTGATAAGCGAGAGGCTAAATGTACAGCTACTGTCCCTAAGGAATCTCCTCTTGATAGTCCTTCCAACCTTCCTCGGAAAGTCAAGTTCCCGTGCATGTTGTGCACGGGAGACCATTTGCTTCGAGATTGCCCTGGCATTCCCAAGGTGCTCGAAATATGGTCCAACGTCCGCCCACCGTTGCCTTTGGCTTCCGGGAGTCAAGTTGGGGGCACGTCTTCAGCTGTTGTTGATAAGAATTCTAAGAAGCAGGGTAAGATGACCAATCCCTGTAAGTTGTCTGAAGGGCACCATGCCATTCACCTTTGTCCTTATATGGATGAAGCCAGGCAAGTCTTGGACAACCCAGTCGATTCTACACCACGCCTTCCACCTGGTTATAATCGGCTTTCTTTGAGTTCTCTGCCAGCTGATCCTGTGATTGGTCAAGAGTCATCCTTGGTCGATCCCACTCCCCCAGAAATTCAAATTCGCGAATCCGTCCCTGACCAACCATTGGTCGTCGGATCGGTTGAACTGGCCCCGTCCGCAGTGCACCAGGTCTTTTCTGTCGAGAGTGGATCTCACACCCCTCATGTCCTTCTGGTCTCTTCAGATTCTTCAGACTTGGAGAAAGATTCTCCTGTCCCTGTGCTTCAAGAAGCCGCTCCTCCGCCTCCCATGATGGAGGCTCCAGAGGATATTCCTCCCGCCTTCGGGATGGAGGTCATGGAGGAGGCTTCTGCTTCCGTAACATCAGGGGAAGACCTTCGCATTTCGATGGTAGCCCCTCCGAGTAGTTTGGTCGCTTCCTTTGATTGGAATCGATTTGCAGGATTTCGCCTTCCGTCTTATGTGCCTTTCGAGATTACGGTACAGGCTCTTGGTCTGGTTGTACCCAGCACCATTATAGACGAAGGTGCGTCTGTTAGTATTCTGTCTTCAACTACCTGGCAAGCTTTCGGTTCACCGCCGCTTGCGCCTGTTACGCAGAATCTATTGTCATTCAATAGAAGGACCAGTCAACCGTTGGGGATCCTTCCAAGGTTACCAATTACTTTGGGAGGGAAAACCGTCCATATGGATGTGATGGTCGTTCCAGGCCCCTTGGATTTCAATCTGCTTTTGGGGCGCGATTACACCTATGCCATGGGAGCGCTCGTCTCCTCCCTCTTTCGTGTGGCCTGTTTTCCGCATGAAGGAAGGATCGTGACCATTGATCAGCTGTCATTCTTTGGTCCCAATGTAGCATCTGGTCCGCCATCACCCCCTCCTGGTTTTTATCCACCTGTTGTCTCTGCCCCACCGCAGGTCAACTATGTGTCTACCTACCCCGTGCCTGTGCCCAGTGATGATGCCGTCGTGCATCAGGTGCTGGGGGCATTGGGTCCTGACTTCCAGAATGTTTCCCTTCCATCGGGTGGAACTCTTGGAAGCGATGACTTATTGTTTTCATTATAACAAGGTTTGTGGACGAGTTCCTTGTCTTGTGTCAAGCTCCTTAAAAATGAAACAAGGTGGAAGAGAGCGAGTTCCTTGTCTTTGTGTCAAACTCCTTAAAAAATGAAACAAGGTGATGGGAGCGGGGTTCCATCTTTATCCAAGCTCCTTAAAAAAAAATGAAACAAGGTCGTGGAGAGCAGAGTTCCTTGTCTTGTGTCAAGCTCCTTAAAAAATGAGAAACAAAGGTCGTCGGAGCATGGTTCCCTTTCGTGTCAAAGCTCTAACAAAAGAAGCAAACAAGGTTGTGAAAGGGTAAGATTCCTTTATCTTTAACTGTCAAACTCTTAAAAAAAAAATGAAACAAGGTTGTCAGGCACCAGCGTTCTGACATCTACACTTCAGCATAGCTCTTAAAAACAAGTGAAACAGAAGAACCCCTCTGCAGATAGAGTTCCTTGTCTTGTGCCAAGCTCCTTAAAAAATGAAACAAGGGTGGTCTGAGGATAGTTCTTTTAATGTGTCAACCTCGTTAAAATAATGAAACACGTTCCCGTTCAATTCGAGTCTTTGTTTAGATCTCGTAAAATCCCAGTCGAGTCTTTCTCTTGATCTCGTCACTTGAACCTTCACTCCATCTTCCTTTCATATGAACTGAAGCTTGGGGGGCATGTACCTCGAATTGAGTCACCATGTTGGGGGCATGCTTACTTTTTCAAGCATAGTTTGTTTCCGTTTCAAGCTTGTGTAAAAATGAAACCGGTTTCAAGCATAGTTTACCTTTGTTTCAAGCTTGTGTAAAAATGAAACCAACTTCAAGCAGAGTTTCCTGATTTCAAGCTTGTGTAAAAATGAAACCTTGCCCATTTTACCTCTTGTGATGGTCATTTTATCAGCCTGTTTTTACCAGATAAGCCTTGGTTTTCTCACTCCATTGTCACTATCTGCTTGGCCGATCATATGCCTTCACTTGGTTGTTTTTCCCGTTCCTGAGGAACCGCTGCTATGAGTGGTCTTGTTAGCCAGCCTCTCGACCTTTATTTGTTCAGAGTAGTTCCACCATTACCGGAACCAGTTGCTACCCTTTATACCACTCGTTCCTCCAGGAGGAGTCATCTTTCAGCTCTTTTCTGACTCTCTAAATATGAAAAGATTGCCGAGGCCCTTGTCGTTTCGATCTCGTTAAAATGGACACGAATCGACGTTCACCCAGTATAAGTTTAACCCTTTTTCGGGCTGGGCTGGATCGATTACGAAAAAGGAATACCCTAGCCTATCGCGACTAGGAGGTTTTCCCGGATATTGTTTTCTACCTTTTCGGATCTGGGGAACTATTTACGAAAATGGACCTGTGGAGTTTTCTTTTCAGCTGTCTTTTCAAACTCTCTAAATATGAAAAGACGCCGAGTTCTTCCTTTGTCGGACTCGTTAAACCCTGATGACATTGGATTCCGTCGCAATGACGTTCTCCGAGTTTCTCCTTCCTAGGACTCGTTAAATGCACTAGGATGGATTCGCCCGAAGGGCGGACTTATATCACAAGCATATGCTATCCCCTTCAAGCTTGTTATAAAAAATAATTGGGGTACTCGCCAGAAATGGTGGGGGAAAAAAATGGAACCATCGTCGTTGTCGTCGGCAGTATGTCGCTCTTGAACATGGCACTTGTCTGCATTCGTGTCGGGTTGGGGACATCTCATCTCGTTGCTTCACTTTGCTTCCATGGGTTTGGGTAATCTCTTTTGACCTCTCATCTGTTCACTGCCTCGTCGCCATGACCTTTGATCTGTTGATGTCAAATACTGCCAAGTCCATTGTCGTGCCGTTTATATGTTCAAGAGAAGTTGGCCTCTGCGGATATCAACCTTCCTCTGTTTCTCATATGATCCTAATTCACAACAAAACATTATGTTCCTCTGTCTCGTGTCGATAATGTGGGAATCATTATGGCCCACCTTCGATCAAGATCACTTCCTGTCGACTTCAACTCATTATCCAGGAAGTTGGTCTAGAGGCTCCTGATGGTACCTTGGGGCCTGCATGCCTTAATGGCAGGTTCGTCGCATTCGACGAGAGGTTTTTCATTATTGACCTCCGATCGGATGATTCTGCGGGTGTTCGACGTCAGCTCATTTATTCACACGCCGTGGATTGTACCTGTAGTACCTTGAGGACCATTGTCATTATTGGTGGTTCCTCTCGCGTCAGTTAACGGCTTTCATCATTGGCTGGTAATCAGGCGATGTTCTTGCATGTTCGACATCAGCTCACATATTCGCGTGCTAGAACTTGTACTTATTTGGGTCGAGATGGAGCGCAAGACCCTGGATTGTGTCTGTTGTAATCCAGGCTGCGATTGTGGATTATTATCATTATGTACATGACTCACTGATTGGATGGCTGCGACCATACCTGAGTCTATTTGTTTGATCTTAGTTGGATGGTTGTGCCCATACCCTGGATCCTGACATAGCATACTGCTCGATGGTCGCGTCCATACCATGGATATATACATCGTGCAATTAAGATATCGCAGACTGCCTATGCAACCCGACTACGCCTTCAAGCCGTGACATGTTCCTCAGAAAGCATTTCACCCTCTCTTCCTCTAAAATTCATGTTTAGGCATCACGTTACACAAAGAATTTGTCACCGCGTCCCTACCATTCCCGGGCCCGCACAATGGAGGACCCATAACGTGACCTCGTGAACACCGGCCATGCACCGAAACATCATCATCGTATCCTCTCGAGTATGAGCTTCATTCCCTGAGACACTTCCGCAAAATCCATGAAAACAGCCTCTTTTCGCATCGGGGCGCGGTGTATCGCCAAGACTGCGCCACTGGTGGAAATCCCGTAAAGAGGTCGCGCCACTTGGCGCTCTGTCATAGAGCAGCAACCGCGCCACCCATTTTAGGGACTGTTTTTTAAATATGGATGGCGGAAGTTGAGTTCAAACAAACTCACAACCATTGCCTATCTTGAGTTGGGAGGTTTGGCTACGGGAGTTCTATGGAAGGGAAGTAGTTTTTCCACCTTCTATGGAACCTTCCTTGTTGATAGGGCCCATCCCATAATAATAGGGATCCCAACTCCCTCCTTCCCCATCTATAAAAGCTTGCTCAGATCCATGGCAAGCTAGTCTTGAAGTGCTGAAGCTTTGCATCTCCTATTCCCAAGTGCCTTTGCGCTGAAAAGAATCCTTCCTTTCCCTTAAGGCCCATTCGAGCAAGGAGACCATTGTTACGAGACTCTGGAGAGGTTTCCCTTTCCCCCGGCGAGCTTTGCGAGACGTGGACGACCGGAGACCCGCGCGAAGGAGGCTGCAGCGTCAGAACTTGGTTGTGACTTCTATTCGTTTACCACTTTAATAGATGACTATGATTATGGTTCCACTCCTTTTTCCATTATGTTAATGCGAGTAATGTCTTTTCTGACCGATGTTTAGTTACGTATGCTGGTTCCTATGCTTGTATCTGTTTGTTCTTTCTGTGTGCAGGTGTTCATCCACGGAGATAGTGGAAGGATTGTGATCTGCCAGGACTGAAGGACGGGGACATCTCTTTTTCAGATCGAGCGCTGGAATCCAGGTAGGTTCTTATCCCAAATCTTTCATTCGTAACTAGGAGCCTGCGTCATAGCATTGTTTGTTTGTTGCTAGACCCCCGCTGGGCTAGTAGGGATCGCCTCTGTCCGCAGAGGGGATTTACCTTCTCAACACCTCCACTTTCAAATCCATTACAGAGGTAAGAATTTTTTTGGGTGCAGCTCAATATTGGAGGAAGTTTATTTCTAACTTCTCCACCATAGTAGCTCTTATGCATGCGGTGACAAGTGTGAAGCATGCTTTTCAATGGGGAGGCAAGCAACATAAAGTTTTTAAGTCTTTGAAAGAGAAGATAAGTTTAGCTCTAGTCCTTGCATTACTAGACTTGAGACAGCCATTCGAGATTCAGACCGATGCTAGTGATTATGCCATGGGTGCAGTTCTCTTACAGCATGGTAAGCCTATCGCATTTCATTCTGAGACATTTAATGGTGCTGTTTTGAATTATCCTACATATGATAAGGAGTTGTATGCATTGGTACAAAGCGTCAAAAAGTGGAAACACTATTTTATGGGCAAAGAAAAAAGTGTTCATACCGACCATTAACCTTTACAGTACTTGCAGTAGCAAAGTAAACTACAGCAGTCATGACATTTCAGATGGACGAGTTTCCTACAACAATTTCACTTGGTAATAAGGTACAAGAAAGGTATTTTCAATAAAGTTGCTGATATTTCACTTTAGTTAAGAATGATTCTATTGTACATGAGAGCTACATAGAACAGTATGCATTAGATGTTGATTTTAAGGATGTGTATGCTAACTTGAGTGAAGGGAATCATGTTGAGGAGAATGATTATAATTTGCATAATAATTTGTTGTTTCATATGGGAAAGTTATGTATACCATAGGGGGAGAGACTAAGCATAATGAGAGGAGCTCATTCTTCTCTTATTTCTAGACATTTCGGGGTAAGCAAAACAGTGGCACATTTACAGAGGTATTGTTATTGGCCTCACATGGTAGATAGTGTTTCACGTTCCATTAGAGGTTGTTCATTATGTGCTACAAGCAAGCCTAGCAATAAGAATCTTGGTTTATATACGCCATTACCAGTACCTTCTAGACCATGGGAAAGTGTTTCTATGGATTTTGTTGGAGGTCTACCATTATCTGGAAAGCAACATGATTATCATTATGTAGTAGTTTATAGATTCAGCAAGATGTGTATTCTTATGCCATGTAAGAAATCTATAACTGTTGAACAAACTGCTGATTTATATTTTCAACATTTATGGGTTCATTATGGCTTGCCTACTTCTATTGTTAGTGACAGGGATTCCAGATTTGTTGGGCATTTTTGGTCCAATCTATGGAAGATGATGGACCCCAAGTTGAAGAAGAGTACTACTTTCCGTCCACAAACAGATGGCCAAACAGAGGTAGTGGACAGAACCATTATACATCTTTTGAGAGGTTATTGCAGTAAGCATCCCAAGCTTTGGGATGAGCACTTGCATTATGTTGAGGAGGTAACCGATCTCGCGGACGTTTCCAACGCTAGATCTCAAGAAGAAGATGTCCCCGTCCTTCAGCCCTGGCAGATCACAATCCTTCCACGATCTCCGTGGATGAACACCTGCACACAGAAGAAACGAACAGATACATGCATAGGAACCAACATACGTAACTAAACATCGGTCAGAAAAGATATTACTCGCATTAACATGATAGAAAAAGGAGTGGAACCATAATCATAGTCATCTATTAAAGTGATAAACGAATAGAAGTTACAACCAAGTTCTGACGTCGCAGCTTCCTTCGAACGGGTCTCCGGTTGTCCACGCCTCGCAAAGCTCGCCAAGGAAAGGGAAACCTCTCCAGAGTCTCGTAACAATGGTCTCCTCGCTTGAATGGGCCTTAAGGGAAAGAAGGGATTCTTTACAGCACAAAGGCACTTGGGAATAGGGAGATGCAAAGCTTCAGCACTTCAAGACTAGCTTGCCATGGATCCGAGCAAGCTTTTATAGATGGGGAAGGAGGGAGTTGGGATCCCTATTATTATGGGATTGGCCCTATCAACAAGGAAGGTTCCATAGAAGGTGGCAAAACTACTTCCCTTCCATAGAACTCCTGCAGCCAAACCTCCCAACTCAAGGTAGGCAATGGTTGTGAGTTTGTTTGAACTCAACTTCCGCCATCCATATTTAAAAAACAATCCCTAAAATGGGTGGCGCGATTGCTGCTCTATGACAGAGCGCCAAGTGGCGCGACCTCTTTACAGGATTTCCCTGATTGGCGCGAGAACTGAACTGCCTACCCGCGCCAATGCAAAAAGAGCTGTTTTTCATAAGTTTTGCAAGGAGATGTCTCAAGGGGAAATGAAGCTCATACTCAGAGGGATGCATTGATGATGTTTTCAAGGCATGACAGTGTTCACAGGTCACATAATGGGTCCTCCATTGTGCGAGACGGGGAATGGTAGGGACGGTGACAAATTACTGTGTAACAGATGCCCCCTAAAGCATGAGGCCCGAGAGAGAGAGGGGTGAAATGCTTTACGAGAACATGTCCAACCGAAGGCCCGTCGTCGGAAAACCTGCACAGAAAGATACAACTGATATCTCAAGTACATGATGTATATATATGGTATGGACGCAGCCATCCGAACAGAGTGTGCTATAATCCGGATCTAGGGTATGGGCGCAGCCATCCAACTCAGATCAAACAAATAGACTCAGGTATGGTCGCAGCCATCCAATCAGTGAGTCATGTACATAATGATAATAATCCACAATCGCAGCCTGGATTACAACAGACACAATCCAGGGTCTTGCGCTCCATCTCGACCCAAACAAGTACAAGTTCTAGCATGCGAATGTGTGAGCCGATGTCGAACATGCAAGAACATCGTCTGATTACCAGCCAATGATGAAAGCTGTTAACAGACGCGAGAGAAACCACCAATAATGACGATGGTCCTCAAGGTACTACAGGTACAATCTACAGCGTGTGAATAAATGAGCTGACGTCGAACACCCGTAGAATCATCCGATCGGAGGCCAATGATGAAAACCTCACGTCGAATGCGACGAACCCGCCATTAAGGCATGCAGGCTCCAAGGTACCATCAGGAGTCTCTAGACCAACTTCCTGGATAATGAGTTGAAGTCGACAGGAAGTGACCTTGATCGAAGGTGGGCCATACTGATTCCCACATCATCGACACGAGACAGAGGAACATGATGTTTTGTTGTGAATCAAGATCGTATGAGAAACAGAGGAAGGTTGATATTTGCAGAGGCCTACTTCTCTTGAACACATGAACGGCACGACAATGGACTTGGCAGTATTTGACATCAACGGATCAGAGGTCATGGCGACGAGGCAGTGAACAGATGAGAGGTCAAAAGAGATTACCCAAACCCATGGAAGCAAAGTGAAACAACGAGATGAGATGTCCCCAACCCGACACGAATGCAAACAAGTGCCATGTTCAAGAGCGACATACTGCCGACGACAACGACAATGGTTCCATTTTTCCCCCACCATTTCTGGCGAGTACCCCAATTATTTTTGATAACAAGCTTGAAGGGGATAGCATATGCTTGTGATATAAGTCCGCCCTTCGGGCGAATCCATCCTAGTGCATTTAACAAGTCCTAGGAAGGAGAAACTCGGAGAACGTCATTTTGACGAAATCCAATGTCATCAGGGTTTAACGAGTCTGACAAAGGAAGAACTCGGCGTCTTTTCATGTTTAGAGAGTTTGAAAAGACAGCGGAAAAGAAAACTCCACAGGTCCCTTTTCGTAAATAGTTCCCGAGATCCGAAAAGGTAGAAAACAATATCCGGGAAAACCTCCTAGTCGCGATAGGCTAGGGTATTCCTTTTTCGTAATCAATCCATCCCAGCCCGAAAAAGGGTTAAACTTATACTGGGTGGATGTCGATTCGTGTCCATTTTAACGAGATCGAAACGACAAGGGCCTCGATGATCTTTTCATATTTAGAGAGTCAGAAAAGAGCTGAAAGATGACTCCAGAGTGACTTTTTCGTGTATTTACCGAGTCCGAAAAAGTATAAAATACAACTCGTTTCCACCTTTTAAGTCGCAAAAAACCTGTCACTGCACATACCCAACAAGCGTAAAATCCATTTTCGACATAATACATGCAAATATTTGACAAGAAATAACTTTTAAAACTCATTTTAACGTCGAAAAGTTATAAATATGTCCAATGGTAAAAATGAAATTACTTTTTACTATTTACCTTGTGGAGAGCAACAGTGGTCCATTTGGAGCAGAATCTTCTGACGGCGATTGCGACCAATCCAGGCAACCATTCAGCGTCTCGTCTGTGACATGTAAGAGGCGCTCCTTTTCTCTTTCTTTCCATGCATTTTTTAATGATTTCCCCTTAGAAATCAGCTCTGTAAGGGCACCTTTGAAATTTTAGGGCCGGGCGAAGTGGCGCGGGTATCGGGCACGGACCCGCGCCACTGAGCTCTTTTTACCAAAGGGCCCGCGCCACATGGCGCGACTGTCAGCAAAACAGTCGCGCCAGCGGCGGAACCCAAATTTTCGCCTAAAATCCCACTACTTATGCCAAATTTCTTGAATTTTGAAGCTCACAAAGGATCTAATTAGGGGTTTTGAACCATGTGAATGCAGATAAACAGTCAGAATGGCAATCGAATGGAAGGAACGGGAACACGGAGATGAGGACGAAGAGGCCATGCAAAGCCGGGATTGCATGAATGCTCTAAGGGACTGTGGCTTAAAAAAGTTCTTCCTCACGCCATGCTTACGAGCTCAGCCTGAGCTCCTCCAATATCTGATCAACCTCTGGGATGAAAATGACCAAGTATTCAGAATACGAGACCAGGTGTTGGAATTGGAGGTCACTGACATTTATTTTGTTACTGGATTATCCCGCAGGGGTCCAATCCCTATACTGACTGGGAGCATACCATCAGGGGAAAAGATGGAAGAAGTAATGGCGCGGGTGTGCCGCGGGGCACAAACAGGAACAGGGAGTAAGAAGGTATACATCTCAACCATCCCTGACCTAGCACTGAGAGTTGTACTCCACACCATTACGCGGGCTGCTGGATCGCAGGCACCGCACGAGGCTACAAAGACTCAACTCTTACTGGCCTCAGAATGCATGGGTCCCCGACCGTATGACTGGGCAACAGCTGTCACCATCAACATGAAAAGGCAGCTTACAAAGTGCAAACAGAACAAACTGAAGCAGTTTGGGTATGGTTCCATCTTGGTATCGTTCATTCTGGAACGCATACCAACCTTCCAGGGCCAAGAGGCCCATGTGGCGAGTCCGGCACCACGAGAGCCGAGAATGGCTCGCTGGGCAGCACTGATGCCCAGATCTGGAGGCGGGCAACAGATGTCCTGGAAGCCCGAGTTCTTTAGGTGGTTACGGCGCCAACTGATCGTTGTGGAAGATTGGCCCTATGCGGGAACTGACTTTACAGGGGACCCAGATCTCCCGCTACCAGAAGGAGACCACTGGGATGAAGAGCTGGGTAAGACCTCATATTTTGATTTTATGTTTATATGCTTTTTTTTTTATTAATACACACTTGTCTTAACACAATTATATATGCATGCAGATGTAGGACCTGAGAGACCAGCCGGGATGTCTCCTATCTTCCGGAGGACACAACTCGCCCCCGAGATCCAGGGGGAAGGTACCGGAGGAGAGGCACTGGTTCAGAACCTCGAGGGGATCGTCCATGGGATCCCAGACTATGCCCGACTGTCAGACGTACCGATGGAGTACCAGCGCCATACGGTGGGAGTTCCAAACCGGCTCCACCGAATCCTGAGGCGGCTAGTGCGTGCAGTGACGTGCTATCATGAGCACCATGCTGATTAGTCTCTAGGATTTAGCCACACCTATTTTTTGAGAGACACCGTGTCTCCGGATGTATTAAGACACTTATGTATATTTTTTGAGTTTTATGTGACACACTTCTATGTAAACATTTCGATATCTATATATATGCATATCTATTTCCGGATGAGTCTTCTTTACATGTGATGATGATTTATAAATTGCGCAAATGTCTATCTAACACCAAATTTGCTACTGCATCTGTTAATGTATTCAAATGCCTGGGTATATGATGATATGTAATATATTCAAAATTCCTTTCCAATAATCGAATACGCAAATACAATCGTAAAATGGACGGGTTTCTTACCGAATAGTGCCCGTTCAGCTGCAACACTACAAGCTGTGAATCTAGGTACACGAGCAATTCACGGATACCAAGGTTTACTGCCTCGGTTAGTAATTCCAACACGGCGCTATATTCCATGATATTGTTCGTGGTACGTCCTAAACAAACACCTTGCAGGTCGATCAACTCACCAGCAGGATCGTAGATTACCCAGGCTGCAGAAGACAGATTCCTGGTACTGCGGGAGGCACCGTCCGCGAAACCAACAAATGGATGAGTAGACATCTGCACAACCAAGAAGACCCGATCAGCAGAAAGACGTTTACAAAGCACACCACACCATGCACACAAATGAAAATCACACACCTATGTACACACACCACACCAAGAAATCATTTCAGGCGTAGTATTTCTTGAGGTACAGCCCATTTCTGGGCTGCGCCAATGGAACTCCTTCGTAGTCTATAAGCTCGTAGGCCCCATTTTTCAAAACACGTTTTACTATATAGGGACCGTGCCACATGGGATGGAGTTTACCGGCACCAAGCTTATCATGTGCCTGATCGTACAAGAGGACTAGGTCTCCTTCAATGAAAGAACGGGGAGAAACAGATTGATCAAAATGAGATTTGACCCTCTTCTTTTGTGCTTCGATGATCAAAGCAGCTAGACGACGGGTTTCATCCAACCGTTCAAGATACAAAAGACGCTCTTCCTCAGGAGAAGTATCCGGTAAGAGCTCCACAGCTAACTTAAGCGAAGGAATTTCGCATTCAACCGGCAAAGTAGCTTCCAGACCGTACACCAGTTGGAATGGTGTGAATCCGGTTGCACTTTTAGCAGACGTTCGGTACGCCCAGAGAGCTGAGAACAGTTGGAGATGCCAACTGGATTTATGAATCCCAACTGTTCGTTGAAGCATAGTGACCAAAACCTTGTTCACCGCTTCAACCTGACCGTTCGCTTGTGGGTAGTATGGCGTTGAGCTGTCGTGACGCAGGCCCAACGCAGCTGTCAGCTCCGCCATCATGTAATCACGGAAATGAGTACCGTGATCAGTGACGATAGCTTGAGGAACCCCGAATCATGCAATAACATGGTTGAATAAAAATGAAGCAGCCGTTCTTCCGTCAGCAGCTAGTGTAGGCATCGCCTCGGCCCACTTAGTGAAGTAGTCGACGGCGACAATGATATACGCATGCCCCCTGGCCGAGTGAGGGTTACACGTCATAAAATCTACGCCCCATTTCGCGAAAGGGCCGACGGTAATAACGGGATGCAAAGGCAACGGCGGCGCGCGCATCTTGCGCTGAAAAATCTGGCACTGATGGCATTTTCGGACTGCAGTGATGCAATCCTTGAATATAGACGGCCAGAAGTAACCTGCCCTCAGAATCTTTTGGGCAGTGGCATATCCGGACATGTGTCCACCACAGGCACCACTGTGGCAGTCATTCAAGACTTTCTCAGCCTCGTCCAAGGTAAGGCATCGTCGGAGCACCGAATCTACTCTAATACGATATAGGGTATCTCCCACTATGCGGTAGGGTTGGGACTGGTGCCGAATCCGACGGCGTGCAGCTTTATCCAACTCAGACCGGAATGTCGCGGTCGGAAGATACACTATGATGTCCCCGTACCAAGGATCACGAGTATCGATAAGAAACAACGTTTCGTCCGGAATATGATCTTCAGAGTGTTCAGGAAGAGAGTCTGTAGGGAGAGAACATATCAAATCCGCGAAGACCAATGATTTAGTTGACTTGGCAGTGGTGAACTCCAAATCAAACTCCTGCAGGATGACGATCCATTTGGAGTACTTGCCCCCCAGCAATTGTCTAGAAAGAATATATGTCATGGGGTTGCAGTCTGAAACCACTGTTATCATGCGCAAAAGGATGTAATGGCGAAAGCGCTGTACAGCGTGTACGGCTGCTAAGGCCAACTTCTCAACATGTGCGTAACGCGTTTCCGGGTCGAGAAGGTTCCGAGAGAGGTAATAAACAACATGTTCATCACCGTTCTCGTCATCCTGCACCAAGACCATGGCGATGGTGCTTAATGCGGCGGCTAGATACAACGTAAAGTCGCGGTGGTAGTCCGGAGGATGAAGCAACGGAGCATTGACTAGCAATGTCTTCAGCTTCTCAAAGGATTCTTGAGCGATTTCGTCCCAATGAAAGGGAACATTCTGCTTTAACAAACGAGTGAATCCTTTGGCCACCTCGGTGTAATTCAGGATGAAGCGCCTAAGAAAATTCTCTTTCCCTTGCAGACTCTGCAACTGATAAAGGGAGGAGGGTGACGGGAGATTTATAATGGCCTCAACCTTCAGAGGGTCGAGGCGAATTCCGTCTTTCGAGACTATAAAGCCTAAAAGACGGCCAGAGTCGACGCATAAGACGCACTTATGAGGATTCAGCCTAATATTGTAGCGTCTGCAACGAAGAAATATCTGGCGAAGATGTTCCGGATGATCCTCTCGCTTACCCGAATGGGCAGGCAAGTCGTCCAGATAAGGCTGGACAATATGGCGAATATCATGAAAAGCATATGACATTGCACGTTGAAACGTGGCGCCAGCGTTCTTTAAGCCGAACGGGAGTTTTTTATATGCAAAAGTGCCCCATGGACAGATGAATGTGGTCTTATGTTGATCCTCAGGTGCAATGTTAATCTGGTTGTAACCTGAGAAACCGTCCATTAAGGAGTAGATCTCACTCCCGGCGCAATCATCAATAATCTGATCGATAAACGGAGTGGGATAATTGTCCTTAGGACATGCGCGATTGATATCGCGATAATCTACACAGACTCGAATGGTACCCTGCTTTTTATCGACAGGGACGATATTGGGCACCCATTCTGTAAGGGGGATAGGATAAATAAACCCTGCGTTCAGAAGTTTTTCAACTTCTGCCTTGATAGCGGCGGCTTTCCGAGGATGCATGGGACGCAAGCGTTGGCGCACGGGTTTCGCACCTGGATAGGTTGGAATCTTGTGCACGACAATACTAGGATCAATTCCCGGCATTTCCTCGTAGGACCACGCAAAAACATCTCTGAATTCTTTGAAAAGTTCCGTATAGACCTGAATCTCCTCGAGAGAACAGGTCACACCCACATGAATGTTCTCAACAATCCCCGGTTTAACAGAGATGTTGATAGGAACCGTTTGAGTAATTTTACTCAGATTACCCTCCGTAAAGACCTCGTGCGTCAAGATCGGTGTTTGAAGAGGAGGGGAAGGAACCTGAGTAGCATAGCGCTCGAGACAGTCAGTCATTGCCCCCAAGCTAGGCATAAACGAGGAACGATGATGCCCATCGCCCCAGGGTAGCTCCTCCAGAGACATAGTTTCAATGATAGCCTCATCTGAGGGAAAAATCTCTCTAAGAGGATCGGGCGAATCAGCCTGACCAAGCCAGGGGGATTGTGAGTAGACGTCAAGAGCCATGCTCATCTGAGCATGCTGAGGAGGTGGAGGGTCCGATGCAGCAACAATCTCACAGTAGCTGATCTCTACTGGCGTTAGAGGCATGGACTCTCCAAACTCATATACCTGCTCAGGTGTAGGAATCAGCCAGGGGTCATCAGTCCTGGACAACATGTTGACTTGAGCGGTATTTGGTGGCGGCGCAGGGAAAATACCCATGAGGACTGGGTCTTTGAAAAGACCAGGTCCTATGCTGTCTGGGGGATTCGGAATTTGATCCACATACGGCACGTTGTTCTCGGAGCTAGAGGTAAAAAATGACAACTGGTCTACCGTAACAATCTTGCCCTTGTGAGGGAACTTGATGAATCGAAAGACAGTAGACGGCACGCAGAGCATGGCATGGGTCCAGCTGCGGCCAAGAAGTATATTGTAGTTGAGTTTAGCGTCAACCACTTCTACTTCCACGTTGACAGTTTTTCCTTGTAATGTAATCGCCAGACTCTCGAGAACTCCCAGGGGTTTAGATTCCCGGCCATCAAATGCCTCAAGGGCATTGGGAGATGACGATAAGGTTGGAGAGCCGATGGCTTTCCAACAAGCGAAGGACATAACACAAGTAGATGCACCCTCATCTACGACGGCTCTGTGAACGTTCAGACCGTTAATCCCGACTTGAATAACCAAAGCGATTTGATGTGGAAGCCGGGGAGTAAAGTTCTCCAGATCAAAGGTGAGAAGGCTCGAGTCGGCGGGATCAATACCACCGATGGCAGATAGTAAAGCCTTCCATTGTGAAGGACAACTTTGAAGAACCTCAAGTGCAGACATGGCACATGGCGCCTGTGCCAGATCCTCAACGATGCTATAATGTTGAGCGGCGCGGGCGTTTGGATTATAAGAGGATCTCCGAAGAACACCCTTGGGAGGTGGCTTCACAACGGATTCGAGAGTCGGCTTCTCAATTTCCAATGAACCAGAAGCAGATGCGGGAGGCGGTCCATCCGCCACTGCCTTCCCGGGTGCCTGCTGCTAATTATTGTAATCCTTGGACCTCGTAGCGATAGTGATAGGTGCATTAGTCTTCATCATGAAAACTTGAGACCCAAACGGTACAGATGATGAACCTTGTTCGACCATCTGGGTCTGCTGAGATGGAAATGGCTCTTTTAAAACAACCGGAGTTCCCTTTGAGCCTTTAAGAAGTTGACTGACTTCGGATCGTCTTGGACAATCTTTAGTGTAATGGTCACCTTCACAGATGAGGCAAGGAAATTTCGGCTTACGTTGTGAGCCATCCTCAGACCGAGATTTAGATTCCGGTTTTGGGGCATCAGATTTTGATTTGCCTTTGCCCTTCTTCTTCCCCTTGGAGGACTTGTCCGCAGGATTGGCCTGAACGGCATTTACCTCCGCGGTTTTACCAGAATCAGATGAGGCGAGATTAGTAGAGGTATTGTTGGAAGAATTAGCCTTCTGCTTCCCATTCGAAGACTTCTTCGAATTTTGAGAAACGGAACCAATGACACCATCCACCGTAGGGGTGGGCGGGGCCTTTTTGGCTCCGGGCCGTGGTGCATCAGGCAGGATGTCATAAAGCATGCCAGATTGTGAATAAACAAGATCCAAGTACTGGGCACGTGCGATAGCTTGTTCCTCCGTCACACACGCTCCCATCGCGATATCCTGAGTGATTTTGTTCACAAAGGAGGTGGTGAACCAGTGAGTCAAAATCTGATCAGGTATGTGAAACTTGATCAGTCAACGACGGCGCCGCCACTCATGGATGTGATCCGAGATGTGAGTGGCCGAGTCCTGCTTTAGGGAAGACAGGAGGTGCGTCCCAGTCTCATACCGGACTGGTAACTGGAAATACGTGAGGAAAGCCATAGCTAACGAGTTGAAATCCCGAAAAATACCACGGGATAGCTCTATGTACCACTTAGCAGCAGCTCCTGTTAACGTACGCTGGAAAAGACGCAAACGAACCGAATCGTCAGTCCAAGAGTTAGACGAGCACCAGAGGTGATACGTCATCACATGCGCCTGGGGGTCTTCTCCAGATTTGCCCTCAAACTTGGGACAGTCTCCTGGTATCTTGGTCGGAACCGGGGCCAATATGGATTATGAGCAATCGGATCATTGGTCAACTTCGAAACGTCCGGTAGATCCAAGGTAGCCAGGAACGGCAATGGAGGGTTAATTCCCATGCCAGTCCCAGAATAAGGTCCGGTACCCATGCTCCACGATGGTTGTGAATATCCTTGCCCCCATGGGTTCTGTCCCGTAGGATTCTGACCGTGAGGGGCATAATTCGTATAGCCAGCCTGATTTGGTTGCTGGTAACCATTGTGTGGGGCCTGATAACCAGGGTTCGGGCCCTGATTAGGCGTTTGCCCCGTATAAGCAGCATTTGGATTTGGCTGCTGAGCATAGTTAGAACCGGCTGGAGGAGGTTGATACTGAGAGCCTCCAGAGTGGTTATAGTTCGGTTGAGATTGACCATGAGGATAATAACCACTCTGAGGATGAGTAGACTGCCGATAAGTGGAACCCTG